>SEYY01020770.1:92500-107500 GCA_009176605.1 Armadillidium nasatum | reverse complement strand
TATGCAAACTACTATTCCAGCGTGTTTGAATATCTTGCATGACAGAAAGTGGACGAACATTTAATCTTGTTTGTATTTTCTTCAGCTCATTTTGGGCTACAACGGAGTGATTGAAATGCGTAGCAATTAACCTACATTTGGTTATTAAATCGGATACACATTTTTGACTCATAATGGAATTTTTAACTACTATCTGAGTTTGGTGTGCAAAGCAATCTACATTTTTCACTCTTGCCAGAGAAAGTGCTTTTTTTATATTTGTGCCCGAATCCCTGACTACGCAGTGCACTTCATTTAATGAAATCTTCCATTTTGTCAGCATCTTTTCAAATACAATTTCAAGATAGTCGCCTGTATGGCGCTCAGAAAGAGGTTCTGCATTCAATACAAAGTTTTGCTTTTGAAAGTTTTTATCGATTGCATGATACGTGAGGGATAAAAGAGAAACTCCAGATGTGCTGTCAGACCATTCATCAATTGTAAATGATCCATTGCATGTATTAATTAGGGATGATACAGTTGATTCTATTTTACTTGCTACCGACGAATACATTTCCTCACATATCAAGTCTCTGTAAAACTTTCTTTGCTTTAGCACATACTGTGGTGAAGCTTCTTCCATCAATCTTTAGAAAGCCTAAATCTTCTACATGAGTGAATGGCAAATCATCTAAAACTATCATTTCAGCAATTTTATTATCCATTGATTTTGATTTGCTATCATTTTTATCTCTAAACTTTTAATAATTGTTTGTTGCTTAGTTTTTTCTTCAAAACTATCCGCGTATGCGGATGCGGTTGCGGATATCCAATTGCGGATATCCGCAGATGCGGATATTGGAAAAATGATGCGGATATCCGCAGTTGCGGATGCGGATGCGGATATCCGGTCCACCTCTAATATATATATATATATATATATATATATATATATATATATATAATATATATATATATATATATATATATATATATATATATATATATATATATATATATATATATATATATATATATATATATATGCCACACTGCAATTTAACATACTTAAATATTTAAAAAACTACTGAACGTACGTAAAAAAGGTTTTATATTTTTGAAATCCTTGTCGAATTTTAGGTATGAAAACTTGGGAAATAAAAAATAAATTCTTATAATAATTTTATTACGTAAATTTTACTTTTCTATTGCGCTGGAAAGAATCGTACGTCTGGCAATGTCTCTTTTTTTTTTTAAATAAATTTTTCGAAATTGGAATAACTTAAATTTCGCTAATGACTAAGAAAATTGTTATATATTATATATATATATATATATATATATATATATATATATATATATATATATATATATATATATATATATATATATATATATATATATATATATATATATATATATATATATGCCAGACTGCAGTTTGAACCACTTAAATATTTGAAAAACTACTGAACGTATGTAAAAAAAGGATTATATTTTTTGAATCCTTGTCGAATTTTAGGTAAGAAAAATTGGGAAATAAAAAATAAATTCTTAAAATTTTATTACGTAAGTAAAGTTTACTTTTATATAGCACTCGAAAGAATCGTACCCCTGGCAATGTATCTTTTTTTTTACATAAATTTTTACGAAATTGGAATAACTTAAATTTCGCTAATGACTAAGAAAAAAAAAAAATGTTAAATATATATAAATATGGTGTAATACATCAGTTAGGCTTGTATACAACGGCAATCTTCGGTCGTTCAGGTTAAATAAAGTCGAATTAGGTTTGTTAGATCATCGCTTATCGTACACAATCTTTTTTTTTTAATTTATTTTCAAATATTCTCAATTCTCAATGGAGGAGGTATGCGACGAGAGAGTTCAGAAGAGCAGTGTCCGTTGTAATGGCGATAGTAAAGAGAGAGTGACGCAACAATTCGACGGGAAGAAAGAGATTGAAGAGAGTTAGTAAGAGCAGGAGAGTTGATGAGACGAAATGCCCTAGACTCCACTTTCTCTAGGAGAGCTGTATGTGTGGAACCACCCCAGATGTGCGAAGCATACTCCATACAGGGGCGAACAACACCCCTATACAGAGCAAGCAACTGGGGTGGCGTGAAGTAATTCTGAAGGCGCCTCAGAACACCCAACCTCTTAGAAGCTTGTTTAGAAAGAGAAGTAATGTGATCTTTCCAAGAAAGATCACGAGAAAAAGAAACACCAGAATATTAAGAACATATGAAGGCTTGAGTTGTGTATTTTCGAAGAAGATATCATAGTTGTGTGGAAGATTGTGTCGAGTGGAGAGATGAAGGAATTGAGTTTTTGAGGCATTGAAAACGACCATGTTTTCTCTGCCCCAATTAGAAATACGAGAAAGATCAGAGGTTAGTTGCTCCAAGGCTACCCTTCTCGAGTCTATCAACTGCTGTTGGGTGGGACGTTTTTCAAACTGGAAGGAATAATGAATGGTGGAGTCATCAGCATAGGAGTGGAAAGGAGACGAGGTAATAGAGAGAAGGTCATTAATGAAAAGTAGAAAAAGTGTTGGGGATAGGACAGAACCCTGAGGAACACCACTATTAATAGACTTAAAGGAAGAACGGTGGCCGTCTACAACAGCTGCTATAGAACGAAAGGAAAGGAAATTAGTGAGAAGATCACAGAGAGAAGGATAGATACCGAAAGAGGGAAGTTTAGAAATCAAAGCTTTGTGCCAGACTCTATCGAAGGCTTTCGATATGTCCAGCGCGACAGCAAAAGATTCACCGAAATGCCGAAGAGCGGAGGACCAAGAGTCAGAGAGAAGGGAAAGAAGATCACCAGTAGAGCGTTTCTTACGAAAGCCATACTGGCGATCAGAGATAAGATTAGAAGAATTGAGATGTTTCCAAATCTTCCTGTTAAGGATAGATTCGAAAACTTTAGAGAGAACGGAGGTCAAAGAAATTATGACGGTAGTTGGAGGGTTGAGAGGGGTCCCCCTTCTTCGGCACAGGCTGAATGAGCGCACGTTTCCAGCAAGAAGGGAAGGTTGAAGTAAAGAGACAAAGACGAAATAGTTTACCGAGGCACGGTGCAAAGCTCGGAAGCACAAGTTTTGAGAACCACAGGAGGAATACCATCAGGACCGTACGCCTTCTTAGTATTAAGCTCAGAGAGAGCAGAAATGACATCTTTAGAAGAAATTCTAATTTTAGGCATAAATGAGTTGGGAGGGGGTTAAAGGAGGAGGAATAGCTAGGGAATCGTCTAAGGCAGAGTTAGAGGCAAAAGTTTGAGCAAAGAGTTCAGCTTTAGAAGGAAAAACGGTAAAAGATACTAAAGGAGGGAAAGAGGAAGAAGCAAAGTTAGAGTTGACATTTTTTTGCAAAATGCCAGAAAGAGCGTGAGTAAGAGGAACCAGAAAGATTATTACATTTTCTACGGAGAAAAGAGTTTTATAGTGTTACGAAGGATAGATTTTGCACGATTCCGGGATGAAATATAAGTAGCGTGAGTTTCTGGAGTTTGAAGACGATGGTAATCCCTGAAGGCAACATCCCTGCGGCGGATAGCACGAGAACAAGCAGAGTTAAACCAAGGTTTGTTAGGTTTAGTAGAAGGGAAAGAAAATGGAATGTACGCCTCCATGCCAGAGAGAATCACCTCAGTAATGCGTTCTGCACACTCCGAGGGACCCCTCCCACGGAAGCAATAATCATTCCACGGGAAATCAAAGAAGTACGACCAGCAAGTCCGACCAGCTTGCGGCACCGAAATGCCACAAACGTTTCCTTTCAGTAGAAGGGGGTCTTTCTTGCGGAAGACTTGAAGAGATAGAAGAGGACACAGAGATAAGAAGGTGATTGGAGGAACCCAGAGGAAAAAAGAGTTAAAAGTATAAGGAGAAGGATTAGAAGTTAGAAAAGGTCTAGAATGATGGGTTCATCTCCAAGACGATCAGGAATACGAGTAGGGAGCTGCACCAACTGCTCAAGGTCATTTTGGATAGCGAAATGGAAGGCACGTTCACCAGCTGTTATCGTGAGAGCTAGAAGAAAGCCATTGGCGGTGGTGAACATTGAAATCACCTAATATGATGATTTCAGAGAAAGGAGAAGAAGAGAGAATGCTCTCTATTTTGGAGTTTAAATAGTCAAAGAATTTAGGATAGTCAGAAGAATTAGGAGATAAATAAACTGAACAAATGAATTTAGTTGTAGAATGGCAAGAGAGCCTAAGCAATAAGGTGGAAAATTCGGAAGACTCCAAATTAGAGACGCGAGAACAAACAACATCGTTGCGCACGTATGCACAACAACCGCCTTTGGCTGAAAATTGAGGATAGAGACAGGAGGAGGAAACAGAATAGGGTTTGCTGTCAGAACGCTCAAACATCTGAGTTTCGGTCAAGAACAAGAGGCGAGGTCTAGAAGAAGTGATGTTCAACAAAGTGGAAATTGGAGTGCAGACCGCGAATGTTGCAGAAATTAATGAAATATATATACGCTGCATTACAGCTGTCACTATTAAATTAAAATAAATTAATGAGAATCTGAGAAGCATTGGGAAAGATTCCTTGTGTCTGAAGAACGTGTGAATTGAGAGGGAGTTATAATTTGTAAGAATAAACTGGCACTTTTAGAATGTAGTTTCAAGTACTGTAAAAATATTTTTGTTAAGTTGGGATGTAAAGGATCCTAAATATGGAAGTTTTAAATATATATTTTTTGCTTAGAGAAGGAAAATTATAGGTAGGTGTAAAGATATTAGCGAAAAGCTTGTTAATTCTTTTTTCCACTTGGAACTTAGGGAACAAATTAAAATGGAAAATAATTTTAATAAATTCCATCTCTTTATGGAATAAATGCCAGACAGAGCAAATTTTAAATGCTCTATAGATTCTAGATCTTAGGCCCGATAGAATAAACTTAAGAGGTATATTGATAAAATAGTTTGTAGTAAGAAGGGTAGAAGTAGGTTTTCTTTAAACAAGTTTTAAATTTGTTGTTATATACATCTAGAAAAAATAGGGAATCATTAACTTCTTGTTCCATGGTGAATCTCATGCCATTGTGTCTCTCATTCATATACTGTGGAAACATTGGCAGGAGCTTTCTCCTTGAAAACTACAAAGCAGTCATCCATGTAGTGGCGATAGAGAAGGGGTTTGAATAGAGGGGGGGCATTGCCTGATCCATTGTTTTTCATAATAACAGAGAAAGCTATTTGCAAAAGCAAGAACCTAAAGGAGAGCCCATCAATTTGGCTATATAGTTCCCTGTCGAAAAGGAATATAGAATCTTCAACTGATAATTTTAAAAGTTTGGTGAATGAGATGATCCATTCCCATAATGTTTTGATTGTTGTGAAATAATTCATTAGTTATCATGTTGATGGTTTCAGAATTAGGAAGATTTGTATACAAAGATTCAATATCAAAGCTTGTCATGAAGCAAGTGCCAAAAGAAGAAGATATTTAGGCAATTGATAAAGTCGAAAGTTTCTGACAAGGTATATTCATTTTTAGTTAGAGGATCTAAGATAGGAACTAAAAATTTGTTAGTAGTAATTAGGTATATATATATATATATATATATATATATATATATATATATATATATATATATATATATATATATATATATATATATATATATATATATATATATATATAATTAAAACCCCACAGGAAAATTAAAACACAAATTTTAAAAAAAAAATAAAAAAAAAAAAAGAGCGAGGCTTTCGAAGGAACAACCGTCCTTCCTCTTTCAGGCTCAAGTTTAATACTAAAAAATTAAAATGGTGAGTAAAAAAATAATCGTAAAAATTAGTTGGTTATATTAAGTGAAGTTGTTAAGATTTTTAACAAATATTGAAAATTTTGAAAATTTTTTAACGATATTATTAGTAAAATCATCAAGTAAAAAATTATTATTATTATTACCATGAATATTAAAATTGTTAACATTTTTAATAAAAAAGGATTCAACAAATTGTCTTTTATTAACATTGTCCTCATTCACTAATAATTTCATATCATCCATTCCAATTCTATGATTCTTAAGAGCTCGATGTTTATGCAAGGCAGAGTTCTCATCTCCAATACGAAGTGCATAATTGTGTTGGTATTTTCTTCTTTTGAAATCCGATGTTTCTCCAATGTAAACACTCTCACAATCCCTACAAGGGATACGATACACACCTGAGTTCTTATCATCTATCGGTTTAAAAATTTTTTGTTTATGAAAGAATTTCTTTATATTGGTTGGGACACTTGAAACAATTAAAAATTCCTCTGGTATAAACTTCTTTAAATTTTCAGTTTGATAGGAACACTTAAAATAAATTTATTTTTAATGTAAAATTTTTTAGGATGATTTAAAACTGCACTGACTTCCACTAATTTTAATTTTTTAGTATTAAACTTGAGCATGAAAGAGGAAGGACGGTTGTTCCTTCGAAAGCCTCGCTCTTTTTTAAAAATTTGTGTTTTAATTTTCCTGTGGGGTTTTAATTGTATATTATAGTGTTCTTTTTGTGTATATATATATATATATATATATATATATATATATATATATATATATATATATATATATATATATATATATATATATATATATATATATATATATATATATATATATATATATATATATATATATAATGCATTTTTGAATTTGCATCATCATCAAAATTGACATCCACATTTTCAAAAATTCAACATTTACATCAGCATTTGACAAAAAATTCTATATCCACATCCGCAAATGAGAAAAAATGACATCTGATCCATCATATATATATATATATATATATATATATATATATATATATATATATATATATATATATATATATATATATATATAATATATATATTGTTAAGGTGACCTACCAGCTCTTCTGACGTCCCACAACCCAGTTTTTATATACATGTATACCATAAAATGAGGTAAAACTAACCAAAATTTGAAAATTTCAACCTTCGGGAGTTGCCAAAATCGGGATTACATGATATAACTAATTTTTTTGAGGAATATGAACCTTTTTAAATATTTTTATATAAAAAGGTATATGGAAATATGCAAATTACCATTTTTTTTAAATTTTTGAAAATTGAAGGTGATGATTTAAAACGCGGTAAAACTAACCATTGCACAATATTTAAATATGGCAATTCAATAGTGCTTTCGATTAATATAAATTGATAAGAATAGTATTATACATTATCTAAAATATTATTTGAAGGAAAAAAAAAAAAGAGGTTTGAACCAAAATATTTGACAAAAACTGAAGACATGAATGGGAGCAAAATTTTTGTAAATTTTAAACAAATATTTCAGCAAATTCTCTTTGTCAAAATAACCTGATAATTGACCTGTAGATAGTTAAATCATCTATATTCATTTTGCTATACTTGCACTTTTCATGTTGGGTGCCCAAAAAAAGTTCAATTACCACGAATACCCATAGTCATGAAACCAAAAACATTTTGTAAAATATATTATTTTTGGGCATAACTTTTTTTCCTATCCATGCAAAGTTCATGAAATTTTCAGAGGTTGTATAGTTGGGTGAGATACACATTTTCTACAAGTTTAGAACAAATTTTTGTATACCCATCAATTTTGATGCTGTGCACAGGTAAAGTTTTTTTTTTTAATTTCCTGTGCACAACATCAAAATGATTTGGTATACAAATATTTTCCCTAATAAAAAATGTGCAACTTGCCCAACTGCACATGGGAAAAATTTTCCCATGCACAACAGCAAAATGGTTAAGTATAAAAAAAATTTCTAAATAAAAAAATGCATATCTCACCCAACTGTATAACCTCTGTTTAAACAGAAAAAAAATTTTTTTTCATTATGGTGCTCTGCATGGGAAAAATTTTGGAAAATTTTGGAAAAATTTCCAAATTTTTCTCATGCTTAGCAACAAAATGGTTGGATATATAAAAAAAAAAAAAAAAAAAAAAAAAACTTACAGAGGTTGTACAGTTGGGCAAGATACACATCTTTTATTTAGAAAATTTTTTGGTATATCCAACCATTTTGATGATGTACATGGGACAATTTTTTTAAATATTCCAGTGAACAGAATCAAAATTGTTGGGTATACAAAAAATGTTCTAAATAAAATATCTATCTCGCTCAACTTTGTAACCTCTGAAAATTTAATGTAGATCGGTTAAAAAATATTAAGTTATTCAGACTTAAATGGTTAGTTTTACTCTGTGTGGTCAATAGTTTTACCTGGTTTTTGAACAATATTTTCTAAATGGCTAAGAAAATTTACATTATTTTAAATGTAAACACTTACCTTTCATATTTTTCAAATCCTCTAAGTTCAATTTTTACATATGCAATATATTTTTTGGGAAATAGACCTTAGAAATTTTTTTGAATTTTGTCAAAAAAAATTATCCCAAAAGGGGGAAATTTTTTTGAGTACTAGTTATGAACTGACAGGGGCCCCAGCCCAGGGAAAACCGGGATTTGCTTGCCAGGGTTAAAATGGCAAATTATACTTTAAGGGACAGTCCAATTTCAAAAAAAATTTAATTTTCAGTCGATACTCCTGAAATTTTCAGTGTAAATTTTTTTTTTTCTAATGAAAAAGTTAATTTCTAGCGCTTTTCTAAAGTATAATTTAACAAATTTTTTTTTTCAAAAAAAAAAAAAAAAAAAAAAAAAAAAAAAAAAAAAAAAATTTAATATAATATATATATATATATAATATATATATATATATATATATATATATATTATATATATATATATAATATATATATATATATATATATATATATTATATATATATGTAGATCAACTTTTTAAAAGTTATTGAGTTAATTTTGTCATTTAAAGTAGATATAATGGTACATTCTTATGTATTTTAACCTTATAATTAAATTTTTTAACTTTGTTTTCATTTCTCCTTGATGCCACACTATTTCATTTGTCTATGTATTGTCTTGAACTATAATAACTATAAGTTATAGGTATCATAACACAACTTTAAAATTTTTTTTTTTGGCATTTTTGAATGACTGTATTTCTTAAAACAAGCAAATACCAAAGTTAATATTGCAGGTGAAGGAACATCTATGGTAGTAGTATAATGTGTGAAAATTTCAGATTTTTAGCACTTACCCCACCAGAGATATTAAATAAAAATTTCATATATATATATATATATATATATATATATATATATATATATATATATATATATATATATATATATATATATATATATATATATATATATATATATTATTTTTTTTTTTTTTTTTTTTTTAATTAAAAAGTTCACATCTCACGGGCATTGCCCTATTCGAGGAGAGGAACTTTTCTAGGTAGTATATACCTAGGATCCCGAAGTGGGATCGAACCGGCGCCCTCAAGCACGTGAGTCAATCACTTTACCGTTTGAGCCACGGTAAACGGCAATATATATATAATAATATATATATTTTTTTCCGAAAAAATTGATTTTTGAACACCCTGTAAATTGTTTTAAAAATATTTACCCAACTTCAAATAAGATTTAAGTTAAACCATACTTTAGTATGTATCATCACACAAAATTTTATATCGTTAAATTATTTCCTTCTTTTAATAATACACCCACGAAAATGGAAATTTCTTTGATTTTTAACACAATTTTTCGGATTCATTTTCATGGTGAAATATTATTTTCACAAAAAAAAACAGGAAAGGCCAAATGTACCTTAAAGTATCCCTAACAAATCAATCTCTATGAAATTTGGTATAAGAATTACCAATATGGAGATATTACTTAAAATGTTAGCCTCTATTAAGTGAAAATTTGGCTCCACCTGGTCTAACATTTTGGCTCACCCTGTTACAACCAGAGTAAATCTACAAAAACAAATGGTGGTTCTGAACTTCCCAGGAATAACATTAACGCCATGCAAAATATAAAAGTTTTCTAAAATTATCGAGCGGCCATCATCGGTACGGAAAAAATGGATTGACCCATATATATTATATATATATATATATATATATATATATATATATATATATATATATATATATATATATATATATATATATAATATATATATAATATATATCTTTAAAGAATATATACCGTAAATATTTCAAATGCATAAATTTTTTTTAATGATTAAAAAATTACACAAATTCTATGTAAGTTTGTTATGTTGAAGTGTTACTAATATTTTTACTGATAGTATTTAGTAATTATAACTTTTCACCAAATAATTAGCTGCATCCCATTTTATTAAATATTGAAGCAATTTTTAAAGAGTAAAAAATAATTTTGCATGCAAATTAACAAACTTTACAGCACAAAGTTAGTTGCAAGAAGTCTAAAAATATGCAGCAACAAAATGCAATATTCAGGTCATTAATAAAGAAAAATCATCATACAAAATTTATAAATGAATGTTACCTACCTTATAAGGAAAAATCTGGAATATATATTGGCAATATTTCTTAACAAAATAATAAACTTTAATAAAGATTTTTAAGAATAAAAAAAAAAAAAAAAAAAAAAAAAGAATATAAAAATATATATATATATATATATATATATATATATATATATATATATATATATATATATATATATATATATATATATATATATATATATATATATATATATATGAAGGGAATATAAGGAACATTGGGCAGTAATATTTTAAATTATATGTGATCACCCTTATATTTACAGAACATATGGTTATGCCTATACCCTCAGAAACCATTCAGAATCTGAGTAATATGGACATATTGAGAAGTTCTTTTTAAAGTGTAATTAAAATTTTGATCATTACTGTAATCTTCATACTCCCAAAGTTTATGCACAATCTTATGTAAATGAATGATATGAGCATTCAGATTTCATATTTGAATTTGCAAAAAGTTGCTAAATATTGCACAATGTAATATAGTGACATGGAGCAAGTAGTAACATTGTTACATTCTAACTCAAGCAAATCTGTGGGCACCAAAAATTATAACAGACAAGATATTATTTCAAAATATGAGACAGGGAGAGAAGTAACTAGTTAAAACATTTAAAAAGATCCAATTATCAAACTCTTAAAACTTAAAAGTTAACTAGGTTTTCAACTTAAAAGTTAACTATGAGATCAACTATCTTGAATTTGAAGGTGAGGGATTAATTTGATCTGGTCTCATCTTCTTGACTGTCTGCATTGGATAAATCACTGCTGATTTGAGCATTGGCTTCACCACTGGTTACAGAATGAGTGATAGACAGCTCTAAAGGATAAAAATGGCAATTTGAATGATTACAAGTTTGTCCATTTCCTGTTTTAACTAAAACATTTCTAATATTACTGTCATGACCAAAAAAGACATCCAAATAAAAAAAAAAAAAGAGGTATTGTATCTTTTAAAAGCAAAATTATTCAATTTGTAAGAGTTATTTCCTAAATTACATATTGGGTACTATGTTGATTCTCTGGAGATATTTGAAGTTTATCTAGTGTTTTCTTAGAAATATATATGAAGGTTAAAACCAACTATTTATCAGGCAACATAAGGAAGTTGAAATTGTACCTCTAACCTCATAATTACATTGGGCAATAAACATAATTAATTTCCTTGATGTAAGTCACACATATGATCTTTTAATGAATTGAAGGCTTTTTGTTCTGCCTACATAATACATTAATGTGATTCTTTTTATTGCTATTCTGGCAACAATAGTTTATTCAGAAATCTATTAGCTACAAAAGCTTCTAACATAGTTTTGTTATCTGCTTTTTAGAAAAAAAAGTTATATGCCCTTTTCTATCCAACTGTCAAAAAAAAATTTTTTTTTTTTTTTTTGAAATTTTGGAAAATTTACCCTTCAGGACAAAAAAACTTTTACAACATTTTTGATTTTTTCTACATATATAGAGAAAATATAAAGCTACAAATTTCTTTCAATACTTTATTCAATTCTATTTGTTTGTTTTTTTAAGGTATAGCCTCTCAAATTTAACAAATTTTCAATAAAATTCAAAATTACCAAAGTTTGAGAGACTAGATCTCAAACAGAACAAATAATAATAATTGAATAATGTATTGAGAAAGCTGTAGCTCTGTACTTCCTCTAAACACCTACCAAAAATAAAAAGCTTTCAATATATATTTTTTTTATAATTTTTTGGTCCAGAAGGACCAAATTTATTTTTCCATTTTGAAATTCAAGTGCACATAACTTTTTCCTAAAGCATATATCAGAAATTACTCAATTTGTGATTCTTGCAATTAAGGCTGAGAATATATAGATCTAAATTTTCAGGTCATTTCAGCCAGTGGTTTGACCCTGCTATTCACATTTTTTGAGATTTGGTTTAAAATAATTTTGGCTTATAGCAGAAAAATGTCAGAAATATGTTTCAGCAGAAAAAAATGTATATACATGGCAAATTTTAATTGGTCAAAAATTAAAAAGCTTTTTTTGAAATTGGACCCTCCCCATTTGTAATAAAGGTATCAATACCACCAAGTATTTTCAGTAGTACTAATAGAAGTAGTATCAGGTTTGAAGATTTGTAAAGATGCATTGGAATCAATATTATTTTCCCTTAAGGTCTCATTAGACCTTTGAGTTTTATTGCATTCAGATTCCATAAGAACTAAACTTTATGAAGTTTGAAGATTTGACTTTAGGTTGATTCCGAGTCACTGTATTTGAAGTTGAATTTGAACTACTGAGTTTACTAAATTTCAGATAGAATCTATATCACAGTCATGATAAATATTTATAATGGTGTTGTCCTTTTGTTTAATTTCAGTTAACAAGGACTCTATTTCATAGGAACATAGGAAAATAGAGACAGTTAGAAGCCACAAGGGCCTATCGAGACTGTCCCAGTCCAAACAAATAATAATAATAACAATAACAATACTAGTACATGCACAAAAAGACTAGGTCTATCCCTTCCCTAGTTATCAGTTCATTCATGCAAAGATAAAAGCAAAACCAAGCCCAACTACACATGCAGCATTCAATGAACCATCACCCACTACAAAAAAAACTGCCATTAGGCTTAGTCATAGGTTGATCTGTTGATCTAAAAATTTATATATACCCACCAATTTGGCTTAGTCAAGTTATATTATATAATACCTAAACCATCCATAAATCTATCTAGCCCCCTTTTAAATTTGACAAGAGAATCACAGTCAACAATCTCTTCTGGCAAGTCATTCCAAAAATTAACAACTCTATTACTGAAAGAATATTTTCTTAGATCGAGATGGCATGGCTTCTTTTTAATTTTCTTATCATGTCCTCTAGTTACTCTTCCACAGTCCAATATAAAGTATTTTTCAATCTCTGTATTACTGTCAGATGCAAATATCTTGTAAACTTGTATCATATCCCCTCTGAGAAATCTCCTTTCAACTGAGAACATTCCTAACTCCTTCAACCTCTCTTCATAGCTCTTATTTTCAAAGCCAGAAATCATCCTTGTTGCTCGACGTTGTACTCTCTCCAGCATATCTATCAGCTCTTATACTTTCTATATAGGTTGAATCCTTCTCAATAGTATTACCAATACCATCTATCTGAGAAATAAAATAATCTACTTGAGCCTTGAGAGATGCCCTGTTTTGTAAGAATGGCTTACTTTTCTTGAAACCTTATTCAAAAGTGTCTGTACATCTAAATTTGATATTTTGATTAGAACTATGGCCCAATGACCAAAAAATTAAAATCTTAAACTGAGATAATATATAGCCTATATAGCTAAACTTTATAAGAAATTTGAAAAAAATAAAACTGGCCCTTTTCAATAAATAAAATATAATAGACTCTTTGAAATTATGAGATTGACCTATTTGGTCTAAATACAAATATAAATTTTGAAATATAGGGCTGGCTTAACTAACCCATAAATTGAAATTGTCATTTTTGGAAATTTTGAATAAAGGTATCAATACCACCAGTATTTTCAGTAGTACTAATAGAAGTATATAAAGTATATGCGCTATATATATATATATATATATATATATATATATATATATATATATATATATATATATATATATATATATATATATATATATATATATGCTCTCTGTATAATCAGAGCCTTGCAATAATTCAATAATATTTAACTCCAATATAATTTATTAGAAATTAGGCCCAAATATATTCAATGATGTGCAAATTTGAAAAATTACTTAAAAATAGTAAATTTTGCACTTAGTTTTCACTAAATTTCTGGCACGAGCCATTCATTCATAGCAAATGTTCACATTTGCATCTTTTGTCTGAGATTAGTCTTGATAGGCCAAAGTGACTTATAACTGAATCTATTTCCTTATGTTCTTAACGGTTACCCTTTCTTAAACTCTGTTGACTATACCTTAGATTAGCCAACTCACTGCAAAATTGTGAAAACCATATTGTCTGTGGCCTAGCAATCACAAAAATTATCAGCAGCAGTTTGGAAAACCTTTAAACACAAATATTGTAGTTTTTGTATAACTTACATTAGCCCCTCAGGATCTAATAAAGACCAGAACCCAAAATTATCAACAATCACAAAGCCAACTAATACCACTATAAAAGACTATTTTAGTCACAATCTATACGAGTTTCTGTAAAATCAGAGCCTTGCAATAATTGCAATAATAATAGACAAGAGAAACCAGGAGCTTTCAAAACACCCGTTCAATAGTAAGTCCGACAAGACGAAAATCTTACTTAGAGTTTTGATTTTAGAATTAATTGACTGAATTAAAGAAATATAACAAATTTCTTTGGAAGATATGATAACTTACAGCTGAGCAATGTTAGTCATTACGTTTTAGATCTGAAAGAAAAAGTATTTAGTTTAAATGAAATAGTAATCTTTGGCTTACTATATACGATTTTCCAAAAACATTGTTCTCTTTGATGGGTTCTGAATTATAAATTAGCAATTAGAACTTATTAGAGATATTTTTTGAGTAGAAGAATCAATTGACATGTCATAGTAAGAAAGAGGT
>SEYY01020770.1:40000-90000 GCA_009176605.1 Armadillidium nasatum | reverse complement strand
TTATTTTCAAACCATTAGTGTACATTTACCTTTTTAGTCAAAGTTTGGTTAAGTCAAACTAATTTGTTTGATTTGATAATTTATATACCTATATTAGTATTGATATATTTTCTAATTATCATCCTCCGCCTTGTTTTTTACACCATATTATTAAAGTGGCAGATAAAAGCCTAGCTTTATGTGCGAAATCAAATTTTACTAGTTTAAATGTAATTTAATTTAGCAAATTTGATTTTATACCCCATTTTTATTATTTTTAATATACATTACATTTTCAATTTATATTTTTAATAACAACAAAACCAGGTGAGAGACTAATTTTTACTATATATATATATATATATATATATATATATATATATATATATATATATATATATATATATATATATATATATATATATATATATATATATATATTCGTGTCTGGTGGGTAAAAGCCAGAGGTATACCAATTTCTACAATATTTGGGAAATGTTGCCTCTATTAATTGCTATTATGGTAGGTGCCTTTCAAATTAAAAAGAGTAATAAAAGGTGGAGTCATTGGCATAGGAGTGGATAGGAAATGAAATAAGAGAGAGAAGGTTATTAATAAAAAGCAGAAAGAGTGTTGGGGATAGAAAAGTTTGGAAATCATAACTTTGCTACAGACTCTATCAAAAACTTTCAATATGTCCAGCACGACAGCAATAGATTCACCGAAATGACGAAGTGCGAAGGAACAATAGTCAGAGAGAAGGGAAAGATGATCACCAGTAGAGCGTTTCTTACAGAAGCCATACTGATGATCAAAGGTTAAGATTAGGAGAATTAAGATGTTTCCAAATTTTCCTTTTAAGGATAGATTTCGAAATCTTTAGAAAGATTGGAGGTTAAAGAAATTGGACAGTAGTTAGAGGGTTTAGAGGGATCCCTCTTTTTCGGCACAGACTGAATGAACATACATTTCCAGTAAGAAAGGAAGGTTGAAGTAGAAAGACATATTTGAAATAGTTTACCAAGGAAGGTTGCAAGCTCTGAATCATAAGTTTTGAGAACCACAGGAAGGATACCATCAGGACCGTACACCTTCTTAGTGTTAAGCTTTGAGGGAGCAGAAAAGACATCTTTAGAATATATATATATATATATATATTATATATATATATATATATATATATATATATATATATATATATATATATATATATATATATATATATATATAACTAGTGATGGATCACATGTCATATTTTCTCATTTTTGCGGATACGGATATTGAAATTTTGTCAAGTGCGGATACAGATGTTGAATTTTTGTCAAGTGCGGATACAGATGTTGAATTTTTGAAAGTGCGGATGTTGAATTTTTCTCAAGTGTGGATGTGGATGTGGTTGAATTTTCGAAAGTGCGGAATGAGGATGCTCTGTGGAGGCAATTGGCAATCTTTGATAATTTTTTTCATTTTCTTATATTTATTAAACTCGGTCAGAGCAGACTCTCTTAAATTTTGACATAGTCCTGTACTGGCTTCTGAATCATTAGAGTATGCAAGGACAACATCCCACAAAGATGAGAATCCAGAAGATTTAGGTTCCTGAAATTTTTTTACATTTTCGTTACTTGAAATCTTTGAAACTTAATTTACTATCATTAGTATTTTAAAGATAAAACCAGTACTATTGACTCTTATATTTACCTCATTAGATTGCAATGGACATATTTTCATATTCTCCTCAATATTGAAATTGAAATTTTATTATACAAAATTTGTAATTTTCTGGAAAAATGCATATAATTAATTTTAGTGAATGTTGGTTATTCTACTCCCTCCTTGTTATTAAATTACTCTCAATTAAAATTATATCTGATTTTCTTAATCTAAAATTTCAGTTAATTTTCACCTATTTACAAATTTTGGGTAACCCCAGCCAGAGCCCTGGGCCTGGGAAAATTCCAACCTTGGTTGGTTCCTGTGTGTGTGTTTTTTTTTTTTTCTAGGTTGGGGGTTTGGTGCAAAAGAAATACAATGAATAAAAATCAAGCTTACATTTTTTTAAAAATTATATAAATGATGAATGATAAATTAATTAAACAATGAAAAAGGAAGTAAAATACTTATGTAATTACAAAGTAAATATGGTCCGCTAATTCTCCTCACAGTTGTATTTCAAAGATTGTGATATCACTATCCCAAATGCATAACCCCAAGAGAAAGAGACTATTTAATAAAATGACTTGTCACAAATTACAATTACTGATGAAACTTAAGTTACAAATGGCAAAAGGCAACAATGTCTAAAAAAGAAAACACTATCACAATCAATATTAACTTCAAAACAAGTGGAAAAGTATATTACGAATGTTTTCACAAAGAGAGGAAGAGGAAATCCCTAATGTAAAGACTCTCTCACAAGATTTTAGAGCAATGACAAAGTTGCTCCAGGGTCATTCAATGTCAATTCAACCCCCCCCCCCGAAAAAAAAATCTGATTTTCTCACCCACCCTTTCAGATTTTGATAAACTTTGCTTATTTGTTATACCTATAGAGATAAAGTAACTGCACCAAATTTTAATTTTTTTTTTTTTTTTTTTTTTTTTTTTTTATCTTTCTCAATTTTCATTTTATAGGTTTATAAAATTTTGACATTTTGGTGTTTTTAAGAATCTGATATTGCAGAAAGAAACTTGCTAACCTTTTGAAAATTATGTAACTTATTATTTCTTATCCAATCTTTACAAAATTTGGTAGTTATATATTTTACAGTATAAGAATTCTAGGAAAAATACACAATACCCTTAAGTTAAACTACTATAGGTAAAAAAAAAATTTTTTTTTTGATTTTTATATATTTTATTTTTAAATCAATAGTTTTCCATTAAATGGAATAATAGGGAAAATAATAAAAAAAAATTTTTTTTTTTTAAAATCTTTTATACATGGTTTATCATAGGAAAAAATAAAATTGATTGGGTTTTTATTCTGGACTATGTTAAACATGAACATAAAGGAATTATATATATATATATATATATATATATATATATATATATATATATATATATATATATATATATATATATTATATATATATATATATATATATATATATATATATATATATATGGAGTAAAGTGTATTGATAATAATTGCTTTTTGTAAATATAATTTAATTAAAATACAATATTATTTTAATTAAATTATATTTACAAAAAGCAATTATTATCAATACACTTTACTCCATATATATATATATATATATATATATATATATATATATATATATATATATATATATATATATATATATATATATATATATATATATATATATATATATATATATATATATATATAGGTGTCTCAAACAGTAGAGTGATTGACTCACATGCTTGAGGGCGCCAGTTCGATCCCACTTAGGGATCCTAGGTATATACTACCAAGAAAAGTTCCTCTCCTCGAATAGGGCAATGCCTGTGAGATGTGAACTTTTTTATAAAAAAAAATATAAGAAAATATTTGAATTGTATTGAATGAAAATATTTGGGGAGCCCAGGTTCCCCTGGTCCTCACCATTGTTATGCTTATGCTCCTAGATGTGGCAACATCTTTAATAAATAATATGATCATCTACTTCCTTAATATTTAAAATTTGAATATTTGACATTTACTTATAACTAGTTATAACTTGTAACTTAATAGAAAATTTTCTTTCATTTTCAGGGACAACCTTATCTGTTGGTTATTCCTGGTGGATTTACCCCTGGAAAAATAATCCATTTAACTGGAGTTTTTCAACCGAGTGCAACATCGTATGTATCCATATGCTGGGGATATATATATATATATATATATATATATATATATATATATATATATATATATATATATATATATATATATATATATATATATATATATATATATATATATATATATATATATATATATATATATATATATATATATATATATATATATATATATATATATATATGTTATAATGTTAATATTTGGGGGTTAAATAAAGCTATGGTGATTATTGATTAAGAGGGTCAAGTGACCTAAAATGTAGCTCTCACACCAATGGGGAAAGTAATATCCCCAAAGGAAAATTTCAATAATTTTCTACTGTTACAATGCTGTCCTTGAACTTATAATACCAAAATAAGAAAAAATAAGAATGGGTTTTACGTACCAGTGCTATCTCCAAAGGAATGATTGATGAGATGATAAATAGATAAGCTCTTGAAACCAAACACAAAAAAGCAAAGGAGAAGGTAAGCTTCTTAAGTTTAGGAAAACATGCGACACAACACTCAAGCAAGAAAAAAAAAAAATATGGAATTAGAACAAATAATAGTGTCCACACATGCAAGTGAAAGTATTAGAGGAATTAATAGATTGGCAATATTTACCTGATAAAGTAAAGTAAAAACTTTGACTCCTCAATTTAAAATCAGTCACTTACATGCGGGAAAAATGAATAAACTAAATAAAAAAAATGATTTAATAATGCACATATATATATATATATATATATATATATATATATATATATATATATATATATATATATATATATATATATATATATATATATATATATATATATATATATATATATATATGGTGGAAATATAATAATGATAAACAGTCAACTAAACCTTTGATTATTAAGAGTAATAAAATAATATTATACCAATTCACTCACTGATTCACTGCGCTTATATTCAAATATGACAAGATGCACACAAAAAAAAATATTAACTCAAGATAGATTTATATGAAATATAAATTTATAAATAATATATATATTTTCGATTTATGTTTTTTAAATAAAGGTAAAATGACCTTTATAAATTAATTCACTTTTTGTTTCTTTAAAAAAAATAAATCACAATAATATAAGACTTATTTCTAGTCTTTTATTTTATAACACAAAGAATCAAAAAGAGGTGCTAACCTTCATGATAAGGATGAAGGATATCACACCAAAATTACACTAATTTGCCAAATTCCTTTCCTATGATTAGTTGTTTTATACTTGGTCTTTGTCAAGAATAGAATGAATTGTACACAATCACTTTAATGAACTTTAGATGATTTGAGATAAGATACACACAAGATTATGTGTATAGCAGGGAAAAATCTCCCAAAAGAGTCTTTTTTCAACAAGGGACGGAAAACTCCCAACAAGGGATCCTTAATGTGGATAGAATATTCAATAGAGTCGTAAAAAGGAGTCCCTGACCAAGATTTTTCTTAACACGGGGTCCCTGACCAGAATTTCCTTAACATGGGGTCCCTGACCTGAGTTTCCTTAATATGGGGTCCCTGACCTGAGCTTCCTTAATACGGGGTCCCTGACCTGAGTTTCAACTACACGAGGTCCCTGACCAGAAATTTTCTCAATATGGGTTCCCTGACCAGAACCTATAATACATTTATAATTCTTTTTAAGCTTTTATATAAAAATATAACCTTTAATATTAAATCATGACTATAATGAAATATATATACACTAAAAAGAAAAACCTAAAAAAAAATCCTAAAAACCTAACTTACCTCAACTAAGTTGAGGTCTATTCTTCACTTTTATTGGAGAAAAGGTCAGCACAGCAAAGAGATAGGATGGAGTTCCTTGTAAATAATGAAACACATTATTAAATATTTGCTTTGCAGTACAAAAACTTTGAGAAAAAGAAAAAAAACTTTCCATACCTTAACTTCCAGAATGAATATATAAATATATAAGCTTTAAGCAAAAACAAATATGCTAGAGTTTCCTTTAGATAAATAATAAACAAAAGTATTACTTATTTACTTATAAGAATGTCTGAAATTAGAGAAAGTAAAAGGTTTGATGATATATGTTAATCAAACATACTAAACTAATAAGTAAAAACTATATATATAGGGGAAAATTCCTTACATATATATATATATATATATATATATATATATATATATATATATATATATATATATATATATATATATATATAAGGGGGAAATCCTTACACAATTATATTATTTATATATATATATAGTTAAATACAGTGTTTGAATATTTCGGAGATCGATTCTATTTAATTTTTTTTTTTTGTTATATAGGCAAAATAGGCTGGGAACGAATATCCATTTTTAGTTAATTCCTATGGGAAAAAATATTATATTCGTCTTTTTCGATATTCGTATCAGGAACGTATTAATATATTATACTGTATATATATATATACACACACACACTTTTACTTTTTTTACTTTTTACCCCTTGGACCTTCCACATTGGAAGGGCTACACTGCTTTTAAGTAATCCGCAACGGCCACCGGCTGTACCCAAAGGTCTTTCAGAGAGGAGAAATGATGGAGGGTTCTGTGTTGTGTAAGTGAGGGGCATCTCAGAAGGAGGTGTTCTGTTGTCTCTGGTTCTTGCATACATCTTTGACATATTGGGGATAGTGTGTTTTGTATATTGAATCTATGTTTGTATGCTTGTAGGTTAGAGTGGTGGCCTGACCTTAATCTGGATAGGGTAATTTTGGTTTTGCGTGGTAATGTGTTTTGTGTATTTGCTATGTCAGGGGGTTGTTCATTGAGTAGATGATTTGATTGGCAGGTGTTGAGATAATTTAGTGTTATGATGGTGTGTATGTGTTCGTTTAGTGGTGTGTTGTTTGCAGTAGGTGGAATGGTTCTGAATATGTTACTGTAGTATTGGGTGGGGGATGATGGAAATTTTGGTGCCTTGTTTGGTCTTATAGGGTATAGTGATATGTCTAGGGTGCTTGTGTATCATTTGGTTTCTATCATGGCTAGGTGAACACGAATCGGGAGTATTTTTGTTTCTTTGTGTAAATGCTGAATTAGAGTGGTTCTAGTTCAACCTGTGATGATTCGAAGAGCAGTATTTTGTTTTTTTTTGTAATTTCTCTGTGTTTGAGAGGCTGGAGATGCGTAATTAAGTGTTGGTCTGATGAACTGTTTGTATACTATGGTGAGAGTGGTTAGTTCGTTACTGAAGTTGTTTTGTAACAGTGTGGTTATGTTTTGGATGTGTTTTGAGAAGGTGAATGTGTCAAACGTGAGGCCTAGGATCTTTTGAGATTTATTTAGAGGAATGAGGGTATTATTTAGTTTTACATGGGGGTGGAGGGAAGATTGGTGTCTATCAGTAGTAATAAGGGTGATTGAAGACTTTTAAGGGAAAACTATAGATATATATATATATATATATATATATATATATATATATATATATATATATATATATATATATATATATATATATATATATATATATATATATATATATATATATATATATACACACACGCACTCACACATATACATTGCATAGTATTGCTTCAATTAGTCCATTTTCACTTTAGTACAGCTTATTAATTCTAAAATTAGTAATTTTTTTAATAAAAACTGAAAAACGTAAGGATACTTCCAGCTCAGAGCCTGTATTTTATAATGGGAGTACTTTACAATGTTTCAGGATAGGCTCGAAATAGCTAAATGTAACATGTGCAGTCAGGAAATTAGAAGAGGATCTCTGAATGCCTCAAGTTAAAATTTTTCAACCAAATCTTTATTGGGCATCTAAAATCAAAACACAAAGATGAACATTCACTTGCAGAAAAGGATGGTCAAAAGAAACAGAAAAGAAAAAGAAAATATTAAAAACACAAGAAAAAAATCTTAATTTTCTTATATTGTTTGAAATTTCTTCTTATGATTTGACTAATGGAGCTGAAATTTTCAGGGTAAATTCATTTTTTCTCGAAGTTCTAAGTTGATTTTGAGCATTTTCTGAGTCTATAATGGTTTGAAAGTTATTTGGACCCAAAGTTGATAAAAATGAATAGTGGGGCCAAATAACTGGTCCACATGAGCTGAAATTTTAACTGAAGAATCTTAGCCCCAATTTCTTGCATTAGTGGGAACAGATTTTTTATATCATGTCTAGAAAAACAGTTATAAGCACTTTAAAATTTTTTTGCAAAAAAGCATACCCTATTAAAAATTATTTTAAAAAAAAATGCTACCTACTAATTTTTTTATTTTTGGTATTGCTTAGAGGATGAACAGGGCTACAACTTTTATTTAGTGCATTATTAAATGCTTTTTGTTTGAAGTGAGATGTAGCCTCTCAAACTTTGGGAAGTTTTGAAATTTTGTCAAAAATGGACCTTTAATTTGGGACTTTCAGTATTTTGTCAAAAATAGACCTTTATTTTGGGACTTTCATGTATAAACAGTAGAAATGGACTTTTTTCACAGAGAAAAAAGCTATATAAACCAAAGAATCGCATGGAGTAAAGTATAAAGAGGAATTTGTATCCCCATCTATCCTCTATAAACGTCAGTTTTTGGCTTATAACATTTGTTCTATAACTGTAGGAATAAAAGTCTATTAGAAGCTTTTGTAGCCAATAGAATTCTGAATATAAAATCCAAATTTCCAAGTCATTTCTGAAAAATGGTTTGGCCCCACTCTTCACTTGCAAAAAGGTCAAATTTCCAAAAAAAAACTTTTTAACTTGTAGTCTCAGAAAAAAGCTAGAAATGGACTTTTTTTCACAGAGAAAAAAGCTATATACACCGAAAATTTCAGAAGCGGCTGAAAATTAAAAAAAAAAGTTAAATTATGTCCCTTTAAGTATAATTTGCCATTTTAACCTCAGTAGGCAAACCCCAGTTTTCCCTGATTTTTAGCCCCAGGGCCTCGGTATATATATATATATATATATATATATATATATATATATATATATATATATATATTATATATATATATATATATATATATATATATATATACTATATATATATATAAATATTAACTTTTTTTTTTTTTTATATGGTTTGATACTGGGTAAAGGATTTAGGTGTGTGTTTGTGAGTGTGCAAATCTTTTTTACTACTGGTTTGGTCCAGTGGTAAAGTATTGAACTATTGCTTATGAAATTAAATGGTTAGAAACTAAGTTTGTGTAATTACTATTTTTACTGTTGGCATGGTCTAGTGGTAAAATGTTGGACTTTGACCTAAGGGTTTATGGTACGATAGTGAATAAAGGATTTGAATATGTTCTTGTGGGTTTGCAATTCTTTTATAATTTTTTCAAAAACACAACTCTACATTTCATCTCCTTAATATTCTTAGTGTTTCTTTTTCTCTTTCTTGGAAAGATCACATTACTTTTATTTTTAAATAAGCTTCTAAGAAGTTAGGTGTTCTGATGCACCTTCAGAATTTCTTCACTCCACCCCAGTTGCTTGCTATGTATAGGTGTGTAGTTTGCCCCTGTATGGAGCATGAATCACACATACGACTTTCTACACTGATCCTTTCTCTGCCCATCTCTCTGACTGTATACTTATCCACTATGCTCAATCTTACATGTACTTTACTGGTTAACTCTATAACACACTCCCTTTATTTATTTTCCTAACTTCCTATGACTTACACACCTTCAAAAGTCATGTATCAGAACATGTTGGTATTTAACTTTACCAGATTTCCAACTATTTTCCCCTTATTCTGGTGGAAATTTTAGTAGGCCCTCTTTCCTTTGCCCACCAGAGGTGATAATATATATATATATATATATATATATATATATATATATATATATATATATATATATATATATATATATATATATATATATATATATATATATATATATATATATATATATAAAATCTCTTTTAGTCTTGTTTTGAAAATTCAGTCTGGAAGTTTTGGAGATCCGAATGATGAAATTGGGCTTTGCATTTATGCTCGCTTAAATGAACGTATTTTTGGCATGAATGCCTTCACTAGAGCTACAGGTTGGGGTCAAGAAGAAACTCTTCCAATTTATAATTTTGTTCAAGGACAGCCATTTGAGCTAACAATTCTAGGTGACCCTTATCAGTTTAAAGTAAGTCATTATTATTATTATTATTATTATTATTACTGTTAATATAATTGGTGAGAGTTATTTAAAGCATTTTGAAACTGAAGAGAACATTGTATGGTCTCAAAATGTTTGGCAATAAATCAACATTTGTCAAGGTTAATGAAAAACACAACTCTTACTTCAGTTTCCTGTTTCATAGGAGCAGATGCTGCTGCTCTGTGACACCTTTGCCAGTGTTGGAAACGTCTCTTCTTGATTTTTTCAATATATCCATACATTCCTTACTTCAGAATAACTAGGTTGTCTGAAATAGTTTTGTATTTTCATATTGTGTTTCTGTATTTGTATGTATCAATCGAGTTTTGGGTTGGAAGCCAAATATCACAACAGTTTCTTCTTTGGTGGATGATTTTTTGAACTTCATGGTAAATCCTCTGATAATGCAATAACAATATTAGAAGCTTTTGAAGTTTTAAAATGAACTGTGCTGTTGCTGATATGAAAGGAAGCCTTTCTATTACCTTATCCCTTTTCAGGGCACCAGTCAAGCTTAAGACTAGAATCTATCACACTTGTGAATTGATAAATTTTTTACATTTTCATCTAACTGAAGACACTTTTGTGTGGATTTTTTAGTCTGAAAAATCTTGCACAATTATATTTTATGCAACTGCTCAATAAGATACTAAATTTCTTGAACATGAGAGATATTTAAGCATGATTGAACAGAATACTTCTGCTGAGATTAGTCAGTTCCATCCTCAAATGATTAAAAAATTTCTTTCCTATCTTTAAGAATATATCAGTTATATGATCCATCTATGATTTGTAGCTAATATTCCTTCTGAAAAGGCAAATCTTTTCATCTACTTCCATCCTGAATGATTCTTGCATCCCTACTCCTAATCCTCCTCTCAGGTGTCCCATGTCTTTATTTGTGATTAAAATTAATTAGATGAGATCTGAAGCTAGTGGCCCAGATGACATTCTAAGTGTTCTGAGGGAGTATGTGTCTAAGCTGTTGCCTTTCCTTGTTCGACTTTACTCTCTATGCATTAGTACTAATAGTTTTCCTCAATTATGGAAACACACATTTGTTGAGCCAATCCCAAAGAGGGGTAGCCCCTCTTATCCTTCCAACTATCACCTATAGCTTTAACTTGTGTTGTAAAATCTTTGAAACTCTTCTCAACTCACAATATCCTGGATAATCTAATCTCATTCCCTTCTTTCTGATCATCAGGATGACTTTTGAAGATTGAGGTCAACTGGTGACATACTTTTCTATCTTCTGATTTATGGTCTTCTGCCATTATTTACTAAGGGGAGTCTTGAATGGTGGTGCTTGAAGATATCCAAAACTTTTGACAGGGTATAGTACAAGTCACTACTCCCTAAAATCCCTTCCTTTCGGTTTCCTGTTTCTTGTTTACTCGTGACTAGTTTCCTTTCACATCATCCCATATCAGTACTTGTTGATGGAGTGACCTCTTCTTCCTTTCCTATTAACACTGGTGTTCCTGTTCTATCCAGTTTTATTCATGCAACTTTTATTCCTACTCAAATAATAATAATGACATAAACTTCAGTCAAGAAGCATTTGTCTTTCTACAGAAATTATCAATTTTCTTTTATGGAAGATTTTGGTATCAGTATCAGTTTGGTATTGGTTGATTTTTTACTGATATCAATACCATAAACTTTGCTGATACTAACTGATCCCATATATATATATATATATATATATATATATATATATATATATATATATATATATATATATATATATATATATATATATATATATATATATATATATATATATATATATATATATATAATATATTAAAAAAAAAAAAAAAAAAAAAAAAAAAAAAATGGAAAAAAAAAAAAAAAAAAAAGAGAAATAAGTATCAATCATTTGGAAAAGTAATCTCAAATTAGATTATCCCAAATTTTTTATTTTTTTTTTATTTTTAGTTTATGTATATGGGCATAGACTAGTGACACTAATTAAAATTAATATTTCAGGTGGCTGTTAATAGACAGCATTTAGGGGAATTTTCTCATCGCTTAAACCCAGGTACCCTTACACATTTGAATGTTGTATCTGGCTCTAATGATGTAACTCTTCATTGTTTATGGGTTGAGGATTCCATCTATGGGTAAAGTTCCAGCACCCTTTCCAAGTCAGTCTCCATATCCTTCAGCTGGAGGCTATGCACCCTACACTTCATCAGTTGGTGGCGAACAACAATATTCTCAAAATCCTGTATGGCTTATGACTTTTCTTGCTGGTTGCAATTTATATAGTTTCAGTATTGTTTATATCATTTGTGATTAATGCTTTCAGGGAATGGCTCCAAGTGCTCATCATAATGGAAAAGGAAGTAAAGGCTTACTAGGAATGGTGGGTTCTGCTGGAGCAGCTGTGGCAGGAGCTTTAGGAGCTTCACATCTTTTGGGAGTATGTATTTTTGTTCTTGATTGTTATATGTAAAATTTATAATATACTTACAGTGTGAAAATTATATTATTTGTATAAATGAAGACTTCATTTCAGCTCCCTCAGAGTTATTATCAGTTAACTATAAGATATTGTGTTTATCACCCTACAAAAGATATATGCCTGATACATTAGTATATTTTAAAATAATTTGTTGTTACTTGTTAATAGTATTAAATCTTAGAGTAATAAAATTTAATATTGTACTCTTACTTATACTATCTTTACCCATGCTACTGCATGGTACATGCTTCTTTAGGAATTCACCATCACAATCTAAATTACATATTTTGAGAGTTTGCATTGTGTTTATCTTACACTTATAAGTTCTCTATACCTTGAGGGAATGTGTGTAATACACCCTGTCTTAGGTTTGGTGACATCTACTGTAAATACAATATGTTGTATCCTCTTTTGAAACTTCTCTTCATTTAGAGAATAACTTTCTACCACATCTGGAAATGTCTGTCAGCTCTCGGAGTTAGAGAATCTCCTTTTCCTGCCATATCAGAGATTATAAATGTTCAGTATATGGTTTTTGAGATGTATATGTATTTTTGTGTAAATGGAAGACACCCTTTTTTCTGCCTGTCATGTCAGCAGTATTGCTGTTTAGTAATAATGTGGTGGTGATTTATCATCTGTATGTCTGTAATTTTATTGTAAAAATGCTTTATATGAGAAGTTTGCTGGACGAGTTACAGTGTTATTGTAAAAGTTTTGGTAATATTGTGGATGGAGTTGTTCTCTGGTTGATTATTATTATTGAACCTTAACAGTGTTTGAATATATATATATATATATATATATATATATATATATATATATATATATATATATATATATATATATATATATATATATATATATATATATATATATATATATATATATATATATATATATATATATATATATATATATATTATATATTTTTTTATATTTCATCTGGTAGGCAAAGGCCGGAAACCTACCAATTTCCACCGGAGTTGGAAAAACAAATCCTGGTCATTAAAGGTCGACATGTGCTGATACACGGCGTTTGAAAGTGTGCAAGTCAAAGTAAGTCAAAACAAATAAAGGGAGTGTGTTCTAGACTTTACCGGTAGAGTACATGTAAGACTGAACATAACGGTTAAGTCTGGGGTCAGAGAGTTGAACAGAGAAAGGATGAGAATGTGTAGAGAGGCGTGTCGCACGAGCTCTTCTCAGTGGAGGAGGTATGCAATGAGAGAGTTCAGAGGAACAATGTCCGTTGTAATAGCGATAGTATAGGGAGAGTGACGCAACAATTCAACGGGCAGAAACAGACTGGTGACAGTGAGAATATAAAAGTTGATGAGACGAAAAGCCCTAGACTCCACCTTCTCAAGGGGAGCTATATGAGTGGAACCACCCTGGATATGTGAGGCGTACTCCATACAGGGACGAACAACACCCCTATAGAGAGCAAGTAACTGGAGTGGCGTGAAGATATTATGAAGGCGCCTCAGAACACCCAACTTCTTAGAAGCTTGTTTTGAAAGAGAAGTAATGTGATCTTTCCAAGAAAGATCACGAGAAAAAGAAATACTGAGAATGTTAAGGAGAGATGAAGGTTTGAGTTGTGTATTTTTGAAGAAGATATCATAGTTGTGTGGAAGATTGTGTCGGGTAGATAGATGGAGAAACTGAAATTTTGAGGCATTGAAAACAGTCATGTTTTCTCTGCCCCAATTTGAAATACTTCAAAGATCAGAGATTAGTTGCTCCAAAGCTATCCTCCATGCCTCTATTAACTGCTGTTGGGAGGGACTTCTTTCAAACTGAAAAGAGTAATGAAGGGTGGAGTCATCACCATAGTAGTGGATAGATGATGAAGTAATAGAGAGAAGATCATTAATGAAAAGTAAAAAGTATTTAAGGATAGGACAGATCCTTGAGGAACACCACTATTTAATATATTTAAAGGAAGAACGGTGGCCGTCTACAACAGCTGCTTTAGAACGACCAGAAAGGAAATTAGAGAGATCACAGAGAGAAGGATATGTATCAAAAGAAGGAAGCTTAGAAATCAAAGCTTTGTGCCAGACTCTATCGAAGGCTTTCGATATGTCCAGTTCGAGATCAAAAGATTCACCGAAATGCCATAGAGCGGAGGACCAAGAGTCAGAGAGAATGGCAAGATCACCAGTAGAGCTTTTCTTACGAAAGCCAAATTGGCGATCAGATATAAGATTTGAAGAATTGAGGTATTTCCAAATCTTCCTGTTAAAAGATAGATTTGAAAACTTTAGAAAGAACGGAGTTCAAGGTAAAAAAAAATGGGACAATAGGTAGAGGGTTGAGAGGGATCCCCCTTCTTCCGCACAGGCTGAATGAGCTCATGTTTCCAGCATGAAGGAAAGACTGAAGTTGAAAGACAGAGAGGAAATAGTTTACCAAGGCAGGGTCCAAGCTCAGAAACATACGTTTTGAGATCCACAGGAGGATTACCTTCCTAGTATTAAGCTCAGAGAGAGCAGAAATGACATCTTTAGAAGAAGTAATTGTTTGCATAAATGAGTTGGAGGGATTGAAAGAGTAGGAACAGTTTCAGAATCGTCTAAGGTTGAATTAGAGGCAAAAGTTTGAGCGAAGAGTTCAGCTTTAGAAGAAGGCAGAACGGCAGTTGTGCCGTCCGAAGATACTAGAGGAGGGAAAGAGGAAGAAACAAAGTTAGAGTGACATTTTTTGCAAAATGGCAGAAGGGGCGAGAGGAGGAGGAACCAGGAAGATTATTGCATTTTCTACTAAGAAAAGTGTTTTGGTGTTGCAGAGGATAGATTTTGCACGATTCAGGATTAAATATAAGCTTCTTGAGTTTCAGGAGTTTGAATACGACGGTAATTCCTGATGGTAGCATCCCTGCGGCGAAGAGCACGAGAACAGGCAGAGTTAAACAAAGGTTTGTTAGGTTTAGTAGAAAAAAAGAATATGGGATGTATGCCTCCATGCCAGATAGAATCACCGCGGTAATGCTTTCTACACACTCTAAGGAACTCCTACCACGGAAGCAATAATCATTCCATGAAAAATCAAAGAAGTACAACCGCAAGTCCGACCAGCATGCGGTACCGAAATGCCACAAACGTTTCCTCGCACTAGGAGGGGGCTTTCCTGCGGAAGACTTGAAAAGATAGAAGAGAAAACAGAGATCTGGAGGTGATCGGTAGGAACCCAAAGGAGGAAAGAATTTAACAGTATATGGAGAAGGATTAGAAGTTTGAAAAAGGTTGTGCAATAACTTGTTTCTTGTTAAGTCCCAATCCATTTATGTGTTTGATGGTTTTTGACATTCTATTTGTCATTGTTCACTTCTTATCTTCTCCAATAAAGTTTTGCAATTATCGTTTGTATGCAGTAATTGACCATTTGGTCTTTAAATAAAATTTTTAGTAAATTAGCAGAAACGTCTTTTTCTCGTTGGAATTCTGGCAAATTACTCATTTTAATGACTGCTCATCTTAATATGCTATGCTCTTACACGCAACTTGGAAAGAATTTTAATATTTCGTTTCTGTGTAGCCAACTTACAAAAATGAAACCCCAGATTACTATTGTTCTTATTATTTTGTCCACTGCAGTATATTTACTGCTATACCATACCACTACCTGTAATTATGTAATCTGCTTTTCAAAATCACAATAAATCAGGTATTCTGTTTGGTGAAGTTATTGTTATTAAATAATTATTTTTTAATAACAACATTTAATCATTTTTTTTTTTTTAATCAAGTGTATTATGGTTTTCCTTTTTTATCTTTGTCAGAAATCAAAAGGATATCCAAGTTCTGGTGGCTATCCTGGCTCTCAAACTCAGTATGGAGGCTACCCAGCAAGTCAACCACAATATGGAGGTTACTCAGGAGGTCAGCCTCAGTATGGTGGCTATCCAGGAGGGCACAAGAGTGGCAGTGGAGGCATTCTTAATAAAGCAATGGGAGTTGGTGGAGGTATATTGGGAGCTAAAGCAATGGTAAGTTTATTCTGTGCATCATGTTAATGGACCTTCTCATTAGTAAATTGTAAGGAGTGAAATATTTCATGACATTTATTTTTGGTTATACATTTTTGTTTAGTATTCATGGACATTTAAATTACAAAACAAGTTAGGATATATATATATATATTTCTTTAACCTCCGTTCTTTCTAAAGTTCTCGAATCTATCCTTAACAGTAAGATTTGGAAACATGTCAATTCTTCTAATCTTATATCCGATCGCCAGTAAGGCTTTTATAAGAAATGCCCCACTGGTGATCTTCCCCTTCTCTCTGACTCTTTGTCTTCCGCTTTTCGGCATTTCGGTGAATCTTTTGCTGTCGCGCTGGACATATCGAAAGCTTTCGTTATGTTCATCCTTTAAATCTATTAATAGTGGTGTTCCTCAGGGTTCTGTTCTATCCCCAACACTTTTTCTACTTTTTATTAATGACTTCTCTCTATTACTTCACCTATCCACTCCTATGCTGATGACTCCACCCGTTATTACCGGTCCTAGCAACAGTTAATTGACGTTAGAATGGTGGCCTTGGAGCAACTGACCTGAGATTTTTTTTATTACCACAGTTGTTTGCAATACATATGAAAGTCATTTGTTTTTACTCTGATGTATGCATCACACTTCTTGAGATGGTTCCACAAATGTCTAGACTAGGGACCGACCGGGGCTCGAATTTTGATGTGGTCGGGGTTCTGGCCGAGGTTGCCTAAAATTTGTTAAGAGGTCAAAAGCACTGAAATTTTAGGTTAAGAAAATTAGATATAATTTTAATTGAGATTTATTTAATTATAAGGAAGGAATAGTATAGCCAACATTTACTTAAATTAATGATTATATGCATTTTCTCCGAAATTTTTTTTTTAGAAAATTACCGATTTTGTATAATAAAAGTTTTAAAAAAAGTTCAAAAATTTTTGAAATTTTTTTTCTTAGGTAAAACCCTAAGTTAAAGTTTGGAAAAATGTAAGATTAACTTGCCAATATAACGTGTATTTATGCATTTCATGGCTATTTTATTGCTGTGTATCAAACTTCTATCATTTAGCTACATTATTTCAAAATTATTATTTCGTTTATACTTTCAGTCACTATGGCTAAAAGATTAACTTTAGCAGTATGGGAGTATTCACAATGTTTAAGGATAGGCTAGAAATAGCTAAATGAAACATCTGCATCCAAGAAATTAGAAGAGTACCTCCGGGTTCCACAATAAAAAATTTTCAACCAAATCTTTATGGGGCCATCTAAAATCAAAACACAAAAGTATAATTTGCCATTTTAACCCGGCAGGCAAACCCCGGTTTTCCCTGATTTTTAGCCGGGCCCCGGTCAGTTCATAGTCTAGACTCTAGAGTGTAGGGATTTTCACCAACAACCATTCGGCCCACACTGACACTTCAATCATTATGGCATAAGTGACTAATTTACTTCACTCATACTTTAGATATTACAAAGAATTTTTTTTTAACTCCCTAATCATATGCTTCCTCTTTTAAGGAGAACTTGTGCAACTCCTCAGCCCAGCAATATTATCTTTTCTTTGTCTAGTTCTGCAACTCAATACAGACAATAACTATGTCATTCTTTCTTATATTTACTATGCTGGTAAAATCTACTATGAACTCTCCCATCTATTTCCTCACTCTCTGACTTTCACACACAAAGCAGTAATTGTTTTCTCCTTTATCTTGGTTCGAAATGGCTGATTGCTGATTAAATAATGTCCTTTACCTTTCCCAACAGAAGTGCATGAAATATGACCAATAGTAACAGACACAATTTAATAAAAATATTAATAGTGAACAAAAAAAAATTTTTTTCATTATAACATCTTCCATTCAGAGTTTAAAGAGGTAATGTTTATTTTGATACAGCTTAAAAATTATGACTTTTTGATATCAGCGCAATTTTTATGTCTGAGATTCGACTTATTTTGTAAATTTTTGTTTGCAAAGATGGTTTTGCAAACGACAGCAGTATTCTTCCACTTTCTCCTGTGCAACTTTGAAACACTTTGCACATCTTGATATCCAAAAAACTGACAGAAAAAACTTGTTCAGAAATATTGAGCGCTTTGGAGAGAAGTTCAAGAAGTGCCACTTTCATTACTCCAACCTCTTTTGGAACATCAGAAATTTCACTGTTTATGGAAATTCACACCACCCTACTGATCATTTTATATGAATGAAGCACTGGAAAGTAATTAGAACAAATTCCTGAGTTTGGTAAGATACCCAGTAATTGTTGAATCTTTGATGTCACCATAGATCTTCACAGTCTTTCAGAAACAGCTAACTTTGTCTATGGTATACTTTTTTATCTCCAATACAAGCATTGATCAAACACTGAAATCTTTTTCTCTGCCAAAATGCCATGATTTTAAAATCCAAATACACCATATAAATGTAATAACCAATTGTTTATTTATTTGTCCATTAAAATTTTAATTAAGCTATTAAATTCTTATGTACTAGTTAGAGATTATATCTGAGAGACTTGGTCATCTCTTTTCATATGTTTGACAAAATGTTACTGAAAACATCTTTTCAGTTAGTGGAAGGAAGCTTGTAAAGATTTGAAGTAAGATGGTAAACTTTTATAGAGGGATTTTCTAGTTTTTTTTTTTTATTACAATGCATTACTGTCCTTCAAGCTCAGGGTCAATTTATATTATCTAAATATTTTGCCTTGTTTGGAGTAAACTGAAAAGCAATCAGGGCACTGAAAAGGCCTCGAAACTCATCAGAATATACAAATAATAATGAAATAAATTTTGATTTGGCTACTTATTAGTCATTATGTAATAATTTTTTATTTTTTTAATTATTAAAAAGTTCACATCAATTAGCGTTTCCTATTCGAGGAGAGGAACTTTCCTATATACGGGATCGAACCAGCGCCTGCAAACACATGAGTCAGTCACTCTGCCGTTTGTGCCACGGTGGAAATAGGAATTTCGCTTTGGCTACTTGCTAGTCATCAAGTAATGATAAAAAGGAATTTTATTATCCTATTGTACGGTATTAAATTCATATTTTTATATGTAATTGTTTTTGAAATTTAAAAATTCTCTCTCTAATCTCGACAATCAGAAATTCAAAATCATTATGGCATTTGTAATTGGTAACCTATATATTTATTGAATTCTATTAGTAATCTGATTTTTTCTCAACGTTGTAACAAATTATAGCTTTTTTTTGAGGGAGGGGGGGGGATACTGGGAGAATATTTTTTGCCAACCTCTTGTCAAACTGTGATGAGAGGGTCCGGATATTCTTTATGAGTATCTGAAAAGTAGCATGCTTTACCCATTTAGGCTTCATATATTTCCCCTCTGTAATTTCTCCAATTCCCTCTTATTTTATTGATTGCATTTCCTTCCTCCTTCCTCTTCCCCAATACGTATTTGGGGTTCATAACTCCCTTCTCTTTTGATAGAATCCCAAGTTTTCTCCCTTAACTAGGCTTTTGTGACCTTTCAGGTTGATTCTAACTTCATTCTCCCTGCTGATAAAGGTATAAGTTAAAATTTTGAAATTTAATGTGTGCGCCCATTGAGGCATTACTATTTTTATATATATATATATATATATATATATATATATATATATATATATATATATATATATATATATATATATATATATATATATATATATATATATATATATATATATATATATATATATAATTAGGTTCTTATCATTTTATTTTTAAAGGGCAAAGGACTTGGTGGATTAGGCGGTGGATTGGGCGGTAGCAAAGCGCTGAAATATGGTCTTCCTCTTGCGGGTGCCGGTGTTGGAGGTTATATGCTTTCAAAAGGCATTGGAAATAGTTTCAGTTTTCGATGGATCATTTTCTGATAGTGATTGAATTATATTTTTTTTCAATTTTTTAGTATAATTTTACTAACATCTTCAAATAAGTTTCTGTTTTGCCCCATATTTTTATTTATGTAGCCTGCGGTTTTTTTTTTTTTTTTTTTTTTTTTTTTTTTTTTTTTTTTTTTTTTACTATTATATTTTGTCATATTATAGTGGAACATAGAAATTAATCCCTAGATTTTTGAGAGATTAATAATCTTTTGAGTACAAGATAGAATCTCATTATGTCAGAAAAAGCGCTTGTTTTTATATTTATTTTAGCTTTCTATATTTAGTATTTTTAAATATTAATTAAATTTTAAAAGGAACTCTTCTTTAATAATTATTTCTGAAAATTTTAGCTTAATGCTTTTTTTCACAACTTATTCTTCTTTCCGAAATTTTGGCACTGGTTTTATTGAATTAATTATTAGTGCCAAATTTGAGTTTTTAAATTGAGATTATTATTTATTATATTTTTACCTCTTGTAATCATTCAATTGATGATGATGTTTGAGAAATCTTCTTGCGCACCATTTACCTTGCCTAAGAAAGCGTTGTTCTATTTATATTTAGTAATAGGATTTTAACAAAGTTAATAATATAACCAGTGAATCTATTTAGATCTTTTGTTATATTGTAATGTATTTTAAAGTCTGTCCAAGATAATATATTTGTAATTCACCTTAATTAAATATTTATGTAATTACATTTTATATTTTATTGATATATATATTTCAGATAAGGCTAGTCTTTATATATATATATATATATATATATATATATATATATATATATATATATATATATATATATATATATATATATATATATATATATATATATATATATATATATATATATATATATATATATATCAGAGGCGACTCAAGCTGATTAATGTTACTCGGGCTCGGTACAAATCCATGAGGTAAAAGGAGCCTAAATGAAATAATTTATATCTTATGGTACCTAACAGCTACATGCGATGATATAATATATATATATATATATATATATATATATATATATATATATATATATATATATATATATATATATATATATATATATATATATATATATATATATATATATATATATATATATATATATACACACAAAATAGTAGATACTAGGTGATCCAACTTTCCACACGCAAGCTGGTCTATTGTTGTCTTCTTTTCTAACTTGTGGAACGCCGACAGAACGTTTGCGGTGAAATAATTCGTACGTAATCGAATTTCCAGTTTTTTTTTTTATTGTATTATCCAATTGTGTATACCAGTATACTCAGGAGCTTCTACTGGATGAACAGCTTTTTATTTGTTATGCGTGCAAGCTGGAATAGCATATCCAAGTTAGGTTATTGCTGAAATTGTTAGTCTTTTTGTTTCTGTGAAGACTGCTTCTTGCCTTTATTTGTTAATAAAAAAAGTAACCCATCTCCGACATTTATCACCACACCCAGCTTAATATATATATATATATATATATATATATATATATATATATATATATATATATATATATATATATATATATATATATATATATATATATATATATATATATATATATGTTGGTTCAGCCGATCCCGAAAAAAGGTAGCCGTTCTGACCCTTCTAACTATCGACCTATAGCTCTCACTTGTGTTCTATCTAAAATTTTTGAAACTCTCCTCAACTCTCATTTCCTGGATCATTTGGAGTCTCATTCTCTTCTCTCTGATCACCAGTATAGCTTTCGTCGCTCGAGGTCAACTGGTGACATACTTTCCTATCTTACTGATCTATGGTTTTCTGCCCTTAGGGACTTCGGGGAGTCTTGTGTGGTGGCGCTTGACATTTCCAAGGCTTTCGACCGGGTATGGCATGCGTCACTACTCTCTAAGCTCCCTTCCTTTGGGTTTCCTCCTTCTCTTTGCTTACTCTTGTCTAGTTTTCTCTCAGATCGTTCCATTTCGGCAGTTGTAGATGGAGCGACCTCTTCCTCCTTTTCTGTCAACTGTGGTGTTCCTCAGGGTTCTGTTTTATCTCCAACCTTATTCTTACTTTTCATTAACGATCTTCTCCACTGCACTTCTAACTCTGTTCACTCTTATGCTGATGATTCAACTCTACATTCTTCTACTCATTTCAAATCTGCTCCCTCTTTTGCTTCTAGACTTGCTTCTCGTCTTCAACTTTCCGATTCTATTCTTGCCGATCTGGATGGAATTTCCCGGTGGGGTCATAGCAACCTTGTGAAATTCAACTCTTTAAAAACTCAACTTCTTTACATCTCCCTCTCAAAAACACCTCCCAACTTTCCTATCCTCTTCGATGGCTCTCCCGTCTCACCTGTAAATAACATTAACATTCTTGGTCTAAACATAAACAACAAACTGTCTTGGAAACCACATATCACAATGGTTGCTAAAGCTGCCTCTAAGAAGCTGGGAGTTCTGTTCAGGTTGCGAGAGTTTTTTTCTTCTGAGCAGTTACTCCAGATATATAAGGGTCTTATTCGCCCTTGTATGGAGTACTGTTCTCACATTTGGGGAGCTCCTGGCTCCTCCTCTCTTCTGGATAGGGTTGAGTCAAAAGCTATGAGATTAATAAACTGTCCCCTACTTTCAAACTCTCTTGACCCTCTGTCTCTGCGACGTGACGTTGGCGCGCTATCTCTTTTCTACAGGTACTACAATGGCAGGTGCTCGAGGGAGTTGGCCTCTCGCATTCCTCCACCGTTGCGTCGTCCTCGTTGCACAAGGGGTGCCCTACTTTCGCACCAATTTTGTGTGGACGTGGGAATCCCAGGCTGGCCCGTTGTGGTGCCTCCTTCTTTCCAGCCACCTCTATTCTGTGGAATTCTCTACCATCTTCTATTTTTCCAACTGTATTTAATCTTCCACTCTTCAAGTCTTCCGTCTGCGCCCACCTGAGGGCTGTGCGTTAGGTGTGTGCGTTTGTGTGAGTTTTGTCCTTGTGTGTGTGCCCCCTCCTTGAAAAGGGCTCTGCCCGTGAGTGGTGGCGTTTTGTAAAAAAAAAAAAAAAAAATATATATATATATATATATATATATATATATATAATATATATATATATATATATATATATATATATATATATATATATATATATATATATATATATTCGCTCACGAGGGATATGAAATTCCAGATTTCTGGTTATAAGCTTTGCAAAGCGTTTATATACTGCACAGGAAATGATTGAATAAACATATCAAACTTTCTAACATGAAATAATTAAAAAAAATGGGAACTTTTTTTGTGAGTGGCACAAAAATATTGCCATTTATTTAAAAATAGGAAGTCTTAAATTTTTTTTTTCTTTCTTTTTGTGGAGGATCCACAGATACATATGATAGTGCAATATCAACTATTGTTTCTAAAACTTTCTTTATAATCCTTGTCTTTACAATTGTTTTCGTCAAATTCAGTGAAATTATTTATCTTATATATGGCAAATTTCATGTTGTGCTGCCTACAGAGCAAAATATCGAAAAGTCTACCAGCTCGCGATAATAAAATATGCAATCAGTTTATGAAAAACATGAAACTATATATATATATATATATATATATATATATATATATATATATATATATATATATATATATATATATATATATATATATATATATATATATATATATATATATATATATATATATATATATATATATATATATACATTTTGGTATAGTATTCGAATGTGTGCACCCTGCCTGAGCCAGTGCTGCAGTCGCCATATATATATATATATATATATATATATATATATATATATATATATATATATATATATATATATATATATATATATATATATATATATATATATATATATATATATATATATATATATATAGTGAAAATATTTTATTTTTCTACAATTTTTTTTTTATTAATTTTTTTTTAGAGATTTATTTTGTTAAATAATCAAAATTTTATACAGCAAATTGTTAATTTTTAAATTATTTTTAATATTATATTTTTTATATATATATATATATATTATATATATATATATATATATTTTTTTTTTTTTTTTTTTTTTTTTTTTTTTTTTTTTTTTTTTTTTTTTTATATATATATATATATATATATATATATATATATATATATATATATATATATATATATATATATATATATATATATATATATATATATATATATAAAATAGATGGATTATTTCCCTATTTTTACTATTAAGATCACTTGTAAGTGCCTTCAAATTCTTTGAAACTGTTCTTTACTTGTGAGTTCAAACACTGAACAAAATGAAATGTTTGTAATCTTTTTTTGTTTTTGTTTTTGAATCCTCATTAGATTAAATTGTCTTCTCAACTTATAATTATTTGCACTTCTGCATTTTTACCTGTAAGTAATGGAAAGTTATAAACCTTATCTTGAAAACGGCTTTCAAGAGAGAGTACTTAAATTTTTGAAAATGTTACCTGTTTATATAATTATAATAAAGCTAATATTCTGATTTAATTCTTAATTTGTTTAATTTTTCCTGATTGGTGAATCAAATGTTGCACTTTCCTCACAGCTTCAATAGAAATTCAAATTAGATGCATTTCCCTTAAATTTGATGTATGTGAGAATTGAAGAAAAGAACGAACGGGAAGCTCACAGAGCAGAACGTTGAACCAAGGAATAGTGAAGAGAGGAGAGTGATTGTGGATGCGAAAAAAAGGACAAAGATGTGGTCTTCCGGTTATAAAATAGCTATGCCCAGAACTATGGTTTTTTCATAAATGCTCAATAACCACCTTTCAATTATAGTTAACGACGATATTAGAGTTGGGTTAGTCCGAAAGGAGGAGCATAATACTTTGGAATTTGGCTAAACTCGTCTCTCGCCGGGCATACTTATTAACAATTACGAAATTGACTTTGATGGATGGGATAATAGTCGGTGGCAGGAGTGATACCACTTGCCTTAACCAAGGGAAAGCCTATCGAATTATCTCAGCAAGTTATTGCCAGATATATTTTCCTTAGGTGTGAAGAAAATTGTGAAATCTCTTGATGATAGAGAAAAAATTTTTTTATGGTTGACCAGTCTCGCGTTGCAAGAAGTGTACCTTGAGAGTCTGGGATCATAAATGATTCATCATCTTTAATGGTAAAAACTCTGGATATCGCCAGAGCTAGTACTAATAATTTAACCCTGAATGATGATGGGAGAGGAAGCTATTGTGAAATATAGCCGAAGTTCTCACGACATTGGCAATTCCGGAAACATCTATATTTACTGGCACTGAAAGCGTGGAGTTCTATGTTGAAGTGGAATGAGGCCTAGAAGTGGGTTTGATTTTATAAGGATGACAATGCCATGTGCAGCTGTCAGGGCAAGTACAACTATAGTGCATAGTTGGTGTCACAGGTACGGTAAGAACTCAAGCAGAGGAAGACGTAAAAAGTTGGAGGTTCCAACGGGTGTGAAAGGCAAATAATTGGGGTTTTAAGATAGGTTAATTGCAAAAGGTTTGATGGTGGAGAAAAAGTCAGCATAAAAGGATTTCCTACGCAATGAAAGGAGCATTCACATTAGCCTAAATCTCCAAATTCACCATTGGATGGGGTCGAGAAGTCTGACCATATATAGAGCAACTATAGTCCACTTTCGACTGAACACGGGCAATAAACAAGCCGCAGGATTCTGCTGAGTGGTAGTAAGATGACCCAGGGACCGATGTCGAGAGACTTTGAGATGATATGTAAGTCGGTCATAACGATCAGGACTCGGACGGAAAGGGAGTACCGTAAAGGATTAATGTAGGGGAGATGTAGTTAGACATGCCACGTCTAACCATACGGTAAAAAAGTGTAGCCTTGGTCTTACTAGCGGGGAACTGAAATCCTTGTGAATCGCACAATGACCAGCTGGAGTTGGCTTTCATATATGGAAGCTTAGCTTCATATACATACTACGTAAGATCGTCAAAATAAAGGGAACAGCGTGCTGAAGCATATATGATTGTGACTACATTATTGAACCAACATCAATGAGCAAAAATGCTTAGGACGCTATCTAGATGCACCTCATCATCCAAGTGAAAGGACTTAACAATGTGGTACACAACGAACCTGGATCGATCTATTTGCCAACAGGCAATGGAGGAAGATAGGAAGCTGCCTTCGAAGACACAATGAGTGGAGTCATTTCAAGGTACCCAGTCTTCAATCGTCACACTCTTTCTCGAGGTTAAAAAAAAGGCCACCAGGACCATCTTTTCATTCAAGAAAGTTTCCCCGTATGTCATGGTCCAATCGAAGGAGAGAATTTCATTCGGATCAGTGCTTACGAAATCCATACTGATAAGTAAAGAATACCTTAAGACCTTTAATGTAAGGAAAACACTGGATGCCACCATCTTCATCAGTTTACAGATGTGGCAGGTATGCGATATGGGTCGCAATTTGTCAGTTGAGGAGGGATATTACCAGGCTTGGGAATGTCGACAACGTAAGTTGTAGATTATATGGAAGGCTAGGTTCGAGATCGGATTGCATGGAAATTATCCGATTGAAATTCACTGGGACTGGTAGCGACATCGTATCCCAAATTACCAGCCTGTCAGCGACAGGGACTAATGCTGAATGAACGTCGGAGGGATGCAGATCGTAGCGAAGAATGGTGTTTATGGGAAATTTTGGGCACAACCTTGTAGACCGACGATAAAGGGGCAGAGGCAACCTCAGAGAGAATTAGAATGGATGTAATAGGAGTCCGTTTGTAAAATCTTTGGTTTCTTCTCACAATTTTCTGGGCACATTCTATAGATCACAATGGCAGACACCGAAGAGCAAAGAATGTATGCTCTCATAACTTGTAGAGTTTCGTCAGTGGAGAAGGTAAAAGCTTCGGCAGGTGAAGTGAATAATTGTTCTGGCAGGAAGGCATGAAATAACTAGCCTGTTGGAAGTCTGCCTTGCTATAATACAAGCTAGAATACGGCTCTTTCGCATGACTGGATCAAAGGGACGTGACGATAATTGGGTACTGGTCACTACCGCAGAGCAAAGCAGACCTATCCCACACAAAACGGTCAAATTTATAAGTTTTGTATTAAGGCAACCCATAGAGAACATTCTTACAAGTTGAAACAGAGTCTTAGGGGATGAAGCAATCACTCCAGGGTGGATAACGTAAATGGAAGTCCTCTTCCACCAAAGGGCAAACAATAATTGCCTTAATAATGCAATACGGTCTTAATTCTTTCAAAGAAGTCGCAACTGAAAGCATGGTAGGTCGAACATATTGTAAAAACAGATTCAAGATGCTTGAGCCGTTACTGCATGCAAATGGGTAAGCAATTGATATGGAGATGTGCGGAACGGATTCATGAAAAAGAAAAGCCAATCCCACTGACACTAGCGTTTTGGTTAAGGAAAGTGAGGGTCCTGAAGGGAATTGTGTTTTGAATGGGGAATCGGGTCTGTAGGGCTCTTACAGCAGAATATACGTTTCTGCAGGAGATGCGACCAAAGTTGCCCTCCCCATCATCGACACCCTTGCAAACCTCCGCAAACTGGACTGAGGAAGGGCCAACCACCAAGCCAGCCTATTATTTTCGCCTGAAACTGATAAAACGCCTCAGCCGTCCTGCGGCATAGGAGAGGAGGTGAGACTTGTGGGAGATTCGAGGGGGAAATGGCACTATGATGCTGTCTCAATACACAGCCGAGGTAGATTTTGTTGAAGAGACGTTGTCCATTCAACAGATGTCATTGGATGGGGAGAAATCGTCGTCTACATGACGGAATCCAGAGGACATGAATTCAAAGGGGACGTCATTGAAGTTTGGGATCGAAGACTCAGAGTATCTGCAAGTTCTGGGTAGAGAGCGAAAGATTAATAGTGTCAGCAAGTGGGTCCGATTGTAGAGAGGTTCCTTGATCGTTACCAAGAGATGTCGCTGACCTGTCAGGAAAGGAAGCTAAGAGAAAGTTGGTAATTCGATAACTGAAGAAATAAATTTCGACGGAGGTGAGGTGTGGCAGTCAGAACGATTGGTAGAATTGGTCTTGGGAGAAGTCGGAGTCGAACGCTTGCTGGATAGAGGGCAACAGTCATGGGTTGAGATAACTGAAGACAAACTCTCATTTGGCAAGGAGACGACACGTGGGGAGATTCATAAATGTCTGTTGTGAATGAGTCATTAAGTATGTTCAGGGAACCGATTGCAAATGGTCTTTCAGACATTAACAGGGGAGTTTGGAGGCCTATTTGCCAACTATGGAGGATTCTTAGTTCTCAGGAGTGTAGAGATAAGCCGCTGAAGGATCTCAATGGTCAAGCTGAGAATGGGGAGAAAATTGAAAGATGGAGCTGAAACTATCAAAACGAAGGGACCACGAAGAGTCAAATTATTATTATTATTATTATTATTATTATTATTATTATTATTATTATTATTATTATTATTATTATTATTATTATTATTTGTAGTAGTAGTAGTAGCAGTTGTTGTAGTAGTAGTAGTAGTAGAAGGACTATTGGTTCCTTGTCTGTCTTTACTATTTTTTGGGTGTGTTTGTACACGTGTGCGCAACCAATAGACAGATGTTGTGAACAAAAGTTAAACTTAATGACTTTTGAGGTGCGTTTGTCATTATTATTTTTTTTTGGGGGGGGAGAAAGGGAAGAGGGTTATATTCAGGGCTGGGAAGTCATGAAAAATCATTCCACTCCCAACTCCTAGAGTCGGTAATATTTGTTAACTCCCAACTCCCCTCAAAAAATTTTTTGGGCCTTGTAAAAGGAAAAATATAAGCATACATATAAACTGGAGTAACCTTTCCTGTATTCTCACCGTGAACTTTATTACAAAATACACTTCCTTTAAAAAAAAAAAATAATAAAAATGATATGCACATAACTAGCCTCATAGAAGTCAAGAGGGGCGACTTCCGAAAATAGTCCCTCTCTCCCCCATCACCACTTGAAAGTTGGCAGCCTCTAGTGATGGGATTGATACCACCAAATCTTTGCCGCCGACTAGTCCCTGTTTACGCTCTTCTTTTTACATTAATTTATGTAGTATTCGCGGTCTTTATCTAATTTCCACTTTGCTAAACACCACTTCTCTGCTTCTAAACCTCACCTATTGTTTTTCATTGAAACTAGGCTGCTTGAGAGTTTCGACAACAAGCTCTTTTCTGTTTCTTCTTCTGTCTCTATCCACAATTTTCAGCAAAGGCGGTTGCTGTTTATGCGTACTTAACGATGTCTTTTATTCTCGTGTCTCTAATTTGGAATCTTCCGAACTTTCCACCTTGTGGCTTAGGTTCTTTAGGTTCTCTACGACTAAATTCTTTTATCCTGTTTATTTATCTCCTTTAGAACTATCCTAAATTCTTTGACTATCTAAACTTAAATATACAGCTCATTCTCTCTTCTTCTCCTTTTCCGAAATCGTCATTTTAGATGATATCAGTGTTCGCAGTTACACATGGCTTTCTTTGAGTTTTCAAGATAAAGGCTGTGAACTGCTCTTCCATTTTTCTATTCAGAACAATCTTAAGCAGATGATGCTGCTCCCTACACGTATCCGTGACCGCTTTGGATATGAACTCAACATTCTAGACCTTTTAACTTCTAATCTTTCTCCTTATATTGATAAAATTTCTCCCCTTTGTGCTTCTCAGATTCCCTTCTTATCTATGTATTCTCTTATTTCTCTTCAAGTCTTCCGCAAGGAAGATCCCCGCCTATTGCGATGAAAAGTTTGTGACAATTCTGTGTTACACAAGATTTGATGTTTTAATTCTTTGATTTCCCATGAAATGATTATTAATTACGTGACTGAGTGCCCTCGGAGTGCATACATGAGGCTATTCTCTATGGCATGGATGCGTACATTCCATATTCTTTCAGTTCAACTAAGCCAAACAAACCTTGGTTTAACTCGACTTGTCCTCGTGGTATTCGTTGCAGTGATGGTGCTTTAAAGATTTAGCGTTGTATTTAAACTTCAGAAACTCATGTTTCTTATATTTAATCCCGAAACCGTGCGAAATGTATATTTTCTGTAATTCCAGAAATTCATTTCCTCGTAGAAAATGCAATAATCTTTCTAGTTTCTCTTTTACACGATCTTCCAGGCATCTTGCAGAAAATGTCCACTCCTACTTTACTTCCTCCTCCTTACGTTCTTTAGTATCTCTTGAGGGCAAAACTACAGTTTTAAGCTAAAGCTAAAGCTTAACTATTTGTTAAAACCTTTGTCTCTAATTCTTAACTATTTGTTAAAACCTTTGTCTCTAATTCCTATGTAAACAGTTCCGGAACTATTCGCCCTCCTCCAGCTCCCTTAATCAACTCATTTAAGCATGATGCTCTAATTTCTTATAATGACACCATTTTTGCTCTCTCTCTCTCTCTCTCTCTCTCTCTCTCTCTCTCTCTCTCTCTCTCTCTCTCTCTCTCTCTCTCTCTCTCTCTCTCTCAGGTTAACACTAGGAAGGAGTACGGTCCGGTGGTTCTCAGAGCTTGAATGTGCAACTTTTGTGTATGTGACGTCAGAGGTTAATGGGGTTCTTTTCATTCGCAATAGATATTCTTGCAAAAGTCTTGCTTGTAAAGTTAGTACACATGGCATATCGAATAGTTATATAAATGTATAACCTGTAAAGAAGGAAAAAATGAAGCACCTAAAGGTCGTTGAATAGAAGGTGGCATCTACTAAATGAACAATTCATTAGCAATTGATGGAGTCAAATCGACGAGTTCCAATACATGATAGAGAAGCTGGCATAGAGTCAGATCTCCTAATGCTTCTCCTCTCAATTGCTGATCATTGCGCTTCTCGAGCATGGAGGCTACATACTGGAGTAGCTCTTCTCTCAAAGCGATTAACTAACTTCCACCACACCAAGGACATCACCGATGAGAGTTTTGATAACAGAATAATAACGGTGCTTGACATTGCAGCAGACGTTCATATCAATGTTTTCATTATGGAAACGATCATACACCAGCTGTTTATTTTCTATAAGGTGTATGGAAAGAAGGGATGCCACGAAGACTGACGTTTGGTCACAGATGCAAAAGGCAAAGTGATCAGCTCCTATAGCGGCGGTACCGCACACTGCACAGTCTGCACTGAGGGGAACTGGTTTCTCCAATCGGTCATCACGTGTAATGAAATTTAGTTACATCATTTCAGACTTGAAAGCAACGCAACGCAACAGGTAGTGGCTTCATAAAGTCTCACCACCAACCATAGATGGTAAAGAACTGCCATCAGTCTGGAAAGTTTTGGGATCCGTCTTCTGGGACATGTATGGTGTCATTTATGTGGCTGTTTTGGAACAAGGTGTCATAGTTGCAGCACAGAAGCATTCTACATTGCTCAAAGGTGAAGTTCGAGATGCCATTGGCAGGAAAAGACATGGAAAGTTGTCTGTATATGTTATTCTTCTCCATGATAATGCATGGTCCCTCTTGACAGCAATCACTTTGCAGACTCCACTGGAGGAGTTAACGTACACCCTTTTAGTCAAGCGTTTATTCCCAGTTATTTCTATTTATTTAATCTTCTGAAGGAGTACATGTGGGTGAAATACTTTGACACAAACGCAACACAGTCAAACCACTGTTAGCTGTTCACAGCCAAACGCAACACAGCAAATTTATTTCCTTCCACATCAAGATATCAGGGATCTATAACAACAGTTACAGTGGTGTGAGAATTTTTCAAAGGAGAGACTCCTAGAAGTTTATCTAGTTTGGTGAATGGATATTCTTCCACATTAATCTTAAGAGGGAAATTAAACGTCGGTCAACCTTGAGCAAACTTTGTAGTTATAATATTTATAACAGCATTTGAACTTGACAGTGAATCTCTTCCAGAGTGATTGTTTATTAGTTTGAAGAATATTTCTCGACAGAATCATATCTCTTCCAGAGTGATTGTTTATTAGTTTGAAGAATATTTCTCGACAGAATCATGGTAAAAAGTTCAGAATATTTTATTTTCTCAGATATGTTATTGGTATTGTGTCGAGAATCTAGTGGGTATATAGCCTCACTTGCTTTCCTTCCGATACCTATGTATAAAGTTAAAAAAAAAAAAAAAAAAAAAAAAAAAAAAAAAAAAAAAAAAAAAAAAAAAAGTCCTTAAAAAAAAAAAAAAAAAAAAAAAAAAAAAAAAAAAAATAAAAAAATAAAAAAAAAAAAAAAAAATGCTGTAGGAATATTTAATCATTGAATTAAATATTTAATTAAAGAATTTAAACCATTATTTTATAAAAAAAATAACTAAAATTTATATATGAAAAAAATAAATTTTATTTTTATTCTAATAGCTGAATAAACAATGAGGATTTCACTTTTTCCAAGCTGATATATGTCAGTGAAACATTTCCCATTCAAACTATTAAGATTAATTGTGTTAAAAATTTCAATCACAAAATAAATTAAATGACTGAAGCCTATGCTTTATTAGAGAAATATTAACTAGTAAGCAAAGTAGCAATGGAAATTTAAAAAAAGTATAAATGGAATAGGTATGAAAAATATAAATAATTCACCAGCATTATATTAACATAACTTGCCAAATATTAGTGTGGCATAATTTTATGCATACATTTACAAATGTATTTAAATTGTTTTAATAGAAATTTTTAAAAGCAGAATTTTGTGATTTATTTATTTTTCTTAGAAAATAGAAATTAAAGATTGAATCATGTATAAAAACTTATAAGCGGACGTATATGATTTCTTAGGATATTCTCCCAGATAATGATGCTGCGATCTTGTCTGAGATGAGAGCATAAAGAGCATAAACAACAATAAACATTTAATGGTGGTGTAGTTTAAATTGTGGAACTTTGTCAATATAAGCTATTTGACACTATTGTTATTTTGTATTTTATCGTGTAATTTAATGATAATATACCGCTATTGATTTTAACTTATAAGTAGATGAGGCAGCAATAATGAAAATGAGTACATCAGGAATCCATCCAGAAGGATTCCCCTTGGCAGGTAGGTTACACATTCCTTCATATGACATTGGTTTTGCCATAGGTAAATAAATTTTAGTATCAGTATATATATATATATATATATATATATATATATATATATATATATATATATATATATATATATATATATATATATACATTGTGTGGTAATTATTCAGGGTTTGTCTCTTATCTGGTACTTAGTTGCTATTCAAAATATAAAGTGGAAATATAACGTATGTTGAAGGAAAACAAAAATGGGTTGGAAAATCAAATTCAATAAATTTAAAAATAGTTAAAGTACTAAAAATATTGTTATAAAATGATATAATTACACTGACTATACTGAACATCTTGCCCTTATAATGATATAGGCAGTATGACCTTATAAAAATTATTAATAATGTATCTATATTTTATAACATTGTTGCTAGATATTTGAAATACTTAAAAAGTACATTTGGTAATACTTGTTACAGGGGCCCAAATTTTTTTTTTCTACTCAGCCTAATTACAAAAATGAAGTGATCTAATTTTTTTTATGGTTAATCCATGAATAACAAATGATTTTGTAAGAAAAAAAAATTTTAAAGTAATAAAAAATTTTTTCAATGTGATGTCAAAAGATCTTTCAATATGATAGAAAGCGCACAATGACGTAGTCCTTTAAAGGTTGTCAGTGTTTTCATATTAATTGGTTCCCATTATATTTTTTTTTTTTTATTTCCCCTTTAAAAAAAATATTTTTTAAAAAAAAAAAAAAAATATTAATATATATATTATATATATATATATATATATATATATATATATATATATATATATATATATATATATATATATATATATGGTAAAGGTGTAGATTGTTTCTGACTTTCGATTGTCCGAAAATATTGATAATCGAAAATATCGGAGAGGCCTAACGTAAACAAGAATGTTGCCGGGAATTAGAGGTGTACGGGCCTATTACACTAGACATAGATACAATTATTATTACTTACTTTTCTAGCAGAACCTAATTCGACTTATCATAACCTGAACTACCGAAGTTGCCGTAAAAAGAGGCCTAACCTACACAAGAATTTGCCGTAAAAGAGGCCTAACGTACACAAGAATTATAGGAATAAAAGTATCGATTTATAATAAAATCGAACATATATATATATATATATATATTAAGTATATATATATATATATATATATATATATATATATATATATATATATATATATATATATATATATATATATATATATATATATATATATATATATATATATATATATATATATATATATATATATATATATATATATATATATATATATATATATATATATATATATATATATATATATATATAAGAATATATATATATTATATTATAAGTGAATGTTTTTTGAGGGAAATCAAATTCTTGAAACTGTCTAAAATATCCCCTAATCAAATTTCAATATCATTTAGCATTGAAAAATTTCAAATTCTCTCACCTTAAACTTTTTTAATCATTAAATCATTTGATTTTATTAATATATATATCAAATAAGCATTCATTTATTTATTTCATTAATAAATTATTAATATTTATATCATATTTATATATCATTAATATAAATATTAATATTATTTAATAATTATAATGTGAAGCTTAGAAAGCTTGAAAAATAAGCTTTACTTTTATATTTTAATTTTTATTATATAATTATTTTTTATTTATTATTGGAAATTTTTAATTGCATTATCTGCTATTATATATATATATATATATATATATATATATATATATATATATATATATATATATATATATATATATATATATATATATATATATATATATATATATATATATATATATATATATATATATATATATATGTTAGCTTGCAAACTATTTTTGACTTCTAATCACTTTTACTTTATTAAAACTATAAAATTTAAATTTAAATATATTAAGTAAAGTTTAAATGAGACTTGGGAGACTATTTTGTAAAATAAAAATACCAAAAAAGCAAAAAATTTAATCACAAAAAATATTTATTGTATATGGATAGGTTATTGTATGTTTATGGATTTATGTGATTTTGAATTTTGATATACTTTTATTTCAGTAGACCTATATATTATGAATGAATGATACATCAATATTAAAAATGATAATTTGACAAATATCAATATGTACAGTAATAAAAAGTTCTCTCTTCACCGTTCAGAGATTATTGTTACTTAGGATTTTACCATATATAGACAAATATTAATCTGCAATGTATTTGGATGTAAAAATCAAATTTGATATGTAAATTGATATAGTCCTATTGGTTTATTGATATATTGGTCTATTGTTATTCAAAATTGTGGCTACCCTCTGGAAGTCTTATAGTAAAAATTTAAGGTTTTTAGTGTACAGTACAGAAGTGGTATTTAGTCTTCAATTAGGTTTTAATATATGGTACTTACTTATATTTGCATATATAGACTTAATAGAGCAAAAATAATTAGAAAATAATAATTAGAAAATAATAATAATTAATAAAAATAATTAGAAGTCAGAGTTAGATTTCCCTGCCATCCCTTCTTTTCCCGGCTGTGCATTTTCTTTCCTGACTTTTTCACTACCATTCCTTGGTATTCTTTCTCTTCCCTGCTGTCCTTTTTCTTCCCTACCATCCTTTTTCTTCCTTGACGCTCCTTTTTCTTCCTTGACTCTCCTTTTTCATCCTTGATGCTCCTTTTTCATCCTTGACGCTCCTTCTCCTTCCTTGATACTCCTCCTTCCTTGATGCTCCTTCTCCTTCCTTGACGCTCCTTCTCCTTCCTTGACGCTCCTTCTCCTTCCTTGACGCTCCTTCTCCTTCCTTGACGCTCCTTCTCCTTCCTTGACGCTCCTTCTCCTTCCTTGACGCTCCTTCTCCTTCCTTGATGCTCCTTCTCCTTCCTTGACACTCCTCCTCTTTCCTTGACTCCTCCTCCTTCCTTGATGCTCCTCCTCCTTCCTTGATGCTCCTCCTCCTTCCTTGATGCTCCTTCTCTTTCCTTGATGCTCCTTCTTCTTTCTTTCTCTTCCCTGCATTTCCTTCTTTTCCCTGCGTTCCTTCTCATTCTTTTGATCTTTCTCTTTCCAGCTTCCCCTTCTCTTCACTGCCATTCTTTCTCTTCTTAGATATTCCTACTTCCTTCCTTTTTTTTCTCTTTCCTGCAGTTCCTTTTCTTCCCTACTTTCCTTCTCCTCCCTGCCACTTTCTCTTCCCTGCTGCTTTCTCTTCCCTGCTGCTTTCTCTTCCCTGCTGCTTTCTCTTCCCTGCCATTCCTTCTCTTCCCTGCCATTCCTTCTCTTCCCTGCCATTCCTTCTCTTCCCTGCCATTCCTTCTCTTCCCTGCCATTCCTTCTCTTCCCTGCCATTCCTTCTCTTCCCTGCCATTCCTTCTCTTCCCTGCCATTCCTTCTCTTCCCTGCCATTCCTTCTCTTCCCTGCCATTCCTTCTCTTCCCTGCCATTCCTTCTCTTCCTTGCCGTGCCTTCTCTTCCTTGCGTGCCTTCTTTTCCCTGTTTTTTTCTTCCCTGCCATTCCTTTTCTTCCTTGCCGTTCCTTCTCTTCCTTGCCGTGCCTTCTCTTCCTTGCCGTGCCTTCTCTTCCTTGCCGTGCCTTCTCTTCCTTGCCGTGCCTTCTCTTCCTTGCCGTGCCTTCTCTTCCTTGCCGTGCCTTCTCTTCCTTGCCGTGCCTTCTCTTCCTTGCCGTGCCTTCTCTTCTCTTTCGTGCCTTCTCTTCTCTTTCGTGCCTTCTTTTCCCTGTTGTGCCTTCTTTTCCCTGCCGTTTCTTTTCTTACCTGCCGTTCCTTTTCTTTCCTGCCGTTCCTTTTCTTCCTTGCCGTTCCTTCTCTTCCCTGCTGTTCCTTCTCTTCCCTGCTGTTCCTTCTCTCCTGCTGCTTCTTCTCTTCCCTGCTGTTATTTCTCTTCCCTGACATTCTTTTTTCTTCCTTCTCTTTAGTCATTCTCTTGTCCCACTTCCTTTCTCCACTTTTGCTTTTCACCAGAAATTTTAGTCATTTCTTTTGGGAGTATAAATTGTGCCCCTGTTAGTAAATGCTCTTTCATTTTCTATAAATTTTTTTATAGGATTATAGCAAAGTTTAAAAATTTACTTTATTATGATTTTTCCATGTCTAATGAATGAATCTTTTGCCAAAAATGTACCTTGACTATCATAGATTTTATTAAAAAATGAGATTATTGAAGATCTTATTGAGACATTGAATGATACCTGCCTAGATTTTCTAAAATAATCAGTTCTAGATAAGTGGTCTTTTGAATTATCAAGGAGATATAATTTTTAATCTTGTTAAAATTTCAAGAATTATTCTGTTATTATGACCACTAGAAAACTCATTCTTACACCATTTTAAAGCTCTTAAATATCTTTGCAACTTTTATTTGATGTCTTTTTTTTAATTAGGAGTGAAATAAAAAAACGGTTCATATGAATTTGATCTTTGACATTTTGTATGTTATTTGACCTTTTTTTCCATGTTTTTCATTAGGGATGAAATAAAAAAAAGGTTCCCATGAATTCAATCTTTGGCCTTTTGTATGTTATTTGACCTTTTTTCATTAGGGATGAAAAAAAAAAAAGGTTCCCATGTATTTTATCTTTGACCTTTTGTATGTTATTTGACCTATCACCCATTTTTTTCTAATTTTGACCAAAAGTTGGCATGCCTCTTGACATGCTATGTGCATAGTTTCATTCTTGGAAATAAATGGGAACAATACTTAACAAGTGCTTTAATATCGAATTATAGTTTTGATAAATTCACAAAAAATCAATCTGTATTTTATTTTGTTTATGAATTCCTAAGTTAAAGATGTTAGTTAATGTGGAGCATAACCTTGGAACAAGTTGTACATGGTAAAATATTAAGGCTAGGATGTGTTTTTGAGAGGGAGAATGAATTTTTTTAAAAAAAGCTGAATTCACAACCCCACTGTGAAATCTCATCCAGATCAGCAAGAAAAGAATTGGAAAGTTTAAATAGAGAAGTCACTGAAGGTGCAAAAGAAGGAAACAGATTTGAAATGGGAGGGAGATTGGAAAGTGAAGTTATTGACATAAGAATGAACAGAGTAAAAGGATATTAATGAAAAGTAGGAACAGAGTAGGAAGTACAACAGAATTAGAAACACCATAATTGATGTGGAAGGAGAGATGTCACTCTAAGTGCCAATTTGAGAGAAAGCTAAAAAAGGGACCACAGTGTGGTGATGCATGTCATCCTTAGTTATGCCATATGCGTGTTTTGATTAATATTTTTATGATTGTGGTCTGTAAGGCTATCTATAAAGTCATATGAGAAATTGGTTATTCTTAAACATTTAGCTAATGACTTTAAATAAATTTTACAAGTTGCTTTTGAGAAAAATAATTTTTTGAACACATTCTATCTTCAAATGTAAAATAAAATTTCTTTTTAGGCTGTAAATTCTGAAAATGTTTGTAATTTATGAATATTGCTAAATTTCAACTCATTACTAGGGATGGAGCGATACCAAAATTTTAACTGATACTGATACCAGTAATTTTAAACCATCTGATACCAAGTGCCAATAAGATACCTCAAGAATTTACAGATACCAAGTACTGATACTTCACCAAGTTCATGAAGGTTGAAACAAGATTGAAAATATTCAATGATCATAAACTTGCTAAGCAAAACTATTGAAATATAAAACATTAAATATATAGGAATGTATTACCAATATTATACCATATATATATATATATATATATATATATATATATATATATATATATATATATATATATATATATATATATATATATATATATATATATATATATATATATATATATATATATATATATATATATATATATATATATATATATATATATATAAAATTATTTCATGCTCATTCCCACATTCTTCTACACGAAGTTGGCTCTCCTTTCACACACAAAAAGAATCTCTATTGTGAATCAGAAAAAAAAATTTTAAAAAGTTTTTGTACTTTTGTTTTTTTTTTTTTTTTTTTTACAAAATCTGAAATTTTATGAATTTTTTTCGGAGAAAATGCATATAATCATTAATTTAAGTGAATGTTGAATATTCTACTCCTTCATCATAATTAAATAAATTTCAATTAAATTATATCTAATTTTCTTAATCTAAAATTTCAGTGCTTTTGACCTCTTTACAAATTCCGTCCCCTGTCGGTCCCTATCTTCGGCTGATAAAAGTAGGATGGTATTACTGATAATAGATCTAACAGGACTTTTAGTATCAAGTTTGGCCCCAAATTAAGTTATTGCAACTATTTATATAGTAATTATGTATATCATTTATTCATTTTTATTTCCATCATAAGTAATACAAAGTAATACATGTGAATAATTTTATTTACTTTATGAAGTGCAGGACATTCAATAAGGCTTTTTTTTTTTTTTTCTTCAAAGTTCACCAACTGTGAGATGACTCTGGCACACGTACAACTGTACAATCACAAATTACTTTCACTGTGGATGGGAAACTGATGCAATCACTTTATCTTCTTTACTTTATCCTATGATCTAATACAATTAAAAAAATTAATTTCTCTGTTTACTTTATAAACAAATTTATTTGACATATCCCAATTTGCACTTTATATCATTATTTCTTAATCTTACGTTATCACTATACCTTAAGGATGATCTATATTCCAGAAGTGTCAGGATTAATTTCTTTTCTTCAAAGAAAAGTACCAGGATTAATATCTTTTCTTCTAAGAGACTTTTTATCCACTTTCTTCAATTATTTTCAGAATATTTTCTTCTCCGATTTTATATCACGTTTAAATTTCAGCATTGATACTTTATTTTATCACCACTTAAACAACTTAATAATATTTTTAGTCAATAAACTTATAATAAAAATAATAACCATTATATACATATATCTTTATTAACACACATATATGTATATTAATATTAATGTTTGAATCTCTCTTTATATAAGAACTGTTTATATAAAGGAGTATCACTTAAATCATGTCTCTATTTTGGAGTCTTCCGAATTTTCCACCTTGTGGCTTAAGCTCTCTTACATTCTACAACTAAATTCATTTGTTTTGTTTGTCTCCTAATTCTACTGACAATCTTAAATTCTTGATTATCTAAACTCCAAAATAGAGCACACTTTCTCTTCTTCTTTCTCATAAATCATCATTTTTGGTGATTTCACTGTTCAACACAGCCAGTGGTGTTCTTATAACTCTTATCATACAGCCGGAGAGCATGCCTCCCAATTCTCTATCCAGAATGACCTTGAGTAGTTGGTGCAGCTCCCTACTAGTGTCTCTGATCACCTTGGAGATGAACTCAACATTCTAGACCTTTTTTTTTTTTAACTTCGAATCTTTCTCTTTACACTGTTAAATTCTTTCCTCCTTCAAGTTCCTCCGATCACCTTATAACCTACAACTACCGTCCATTTCTTCAACCACTGTTCTTTCTGAAGTTTCTAAACCTATCCTTAAAGAAAGAAGATTTACAAACTCTCAAATCTTCTAATCTTTGCTCTGATTACCAAAATGGTTTTCGTAAAAAAACACTCAGCTAGTGATCTTCTTTCTCTTCTCTCTGACTCTTGGTCCTCCGTCCTTTGGCATTTTGGTAAATATTTTGCTCTCGCGCTGAACATATCGAAAGCTTTAGATAGAAGTCTTGCACAAATCTTTGATTTCCAAACTTCCCTCTTTGGAATATATCTTTCTCTCTGATTTCCTTTTCGGTCGTTATATAGCAGCTGTTGTAGACAATCACTGTTCTTCCTTTAAAACTATTAGTAGTGTTATTCCTCAGGGATCTCTCCTATCCCTAACTCTTTCTACTTTTCATTAATGACCTTCTCTCAATTATTTTATCACCTATCAACTCATATGTTAATGAATTAACTACTAATTACGTCTTTTAATTTGAAAGACGCCCCTCCCAGTGGTAGTTAATTGACGGTAGAATGGTGGCCTTTAGAGCAGCTAACTTCTGATCTTTCTTTTTTTTTTGAAATTGAGGCAGAGAAAACATGGTTGTTTTCAGTGCCTCAAAAACTCAGTTCCTCTATCTCTCTACTAGACACAACCTTCCACACAACTATGACATCTTCGAAAGCACGCAACTCAAACCTTCGTCTGTACTTAATATTCTCGGTGTTCTCTTTTCTCGTGATCTTCCTAAGAAGAATCACATTACTTCTCTTTCTAAACAAGCTTCCAAGAGGTTGGGTGTTCTGATGCGTCTTCGTAATTTCTTCACATCACCCCCGTTGCTGTCTCTTTATAGGGGTGTTGCTCGACCCTGTATGGTGTATACCTCACACATCTGGGGTGGTTCACTCATACAGTTCTCCTTGAAAAGGTGGAGTCTATGGCTTTTCGTCTTATCAACTCTCCTGCTCTATCTCTCTCCAGTCTCTTTCTACCCGTCGAGTTGTTGTTTCACTCTCTCTATACTATCGGTATTACAATGGACACTGCTCTTCTGAACTCTCCCATCGCATACCTCCTCCATTGAGAAGGGCTTGTGCGACACGTCTTTCTACACAGTCTCATTCTTTCTCCGTTCAACTTTCTGATCCCAGACTTAACAGCTATGCTCAATCTTACATGTACTGTACTGGTAAATTCTGGAACACACTCCCTTCATCTATTTTCCCAACTTCCTATGACTTACCTTGAAACGCCGTGTATCGGAACATGTCAGCCTTTAATTTGACGAGATTTCCGATTTCCTACCTGACTGGTGGAAATTTTAATAGGCCTTCTGACCTTTTCCCACCAAAGGTCGTTGGGAGGGGGGAGGGCAGGCCTTCCACAGGTCCTCCTGTAGATACGCTTATGATTATGAAATTCCTTTCATAACTAAAATGTGAGTGGTATTAATCTTAAAATTTTGAGATTATAGAACAACTTCATGGGTTATACAGATGATGAAATAAGAACATTAAGGTATAGGTTTGATAAGCGTTTGCTATTGGAAACAGTAAAGGATACCATATTTTATGACAGGATCGTGTCAGTTATTACATTTTCCTTGTTCATTTATTTTTGGTTTGACATCAAAATGTTACCCTGCGTGCGTGCGTACTTTCGTACTAACATTTACCTGTTCATCTCATCATCCTTTCCAGTCTCCACATTCGTGGAAGCTGCAAAGTATAATGACATCTTCAGAGTCAAATTACGAGTTCCAGTGATACTTAACACAGAATCTTTTCAAAGCCCTCCAAATAGACCAATTAAGTTATAAGCGATTTGCTTAGAGCAACGGGAAGATGCCGGAGACTGTATTAAAATTGAAACATGGAGTAGAGATGCAATATTTATAACAAGAAGGACGCGGTAAACGCATTTATTAAGAATACTTGAGTTTTGGTTTAGACGCTCGAGAATAGATTAGACTCCCGGATTAACTGGTCCAGAAAGTTAGTCAAAAATGCTGAAGTACTCGACTTCCTTTCCATTTTGATTGGTATGTGAGGAGCTCAACCACTCGCATAGCTACGCTTTTAGCTAATTAAGCTTCCTGGTTATATAATAATAATAATAATAATAATAATAATAATAATTCTTGAATAGAAGCGACAAAAAGTCAATTACAAGTAATTTCGAGAAAGGGAACTTGGACTAAAGTTACTTTTTTTCTTTTCTTTTTTTATATTATTTTTAATTTTTATTTTTTTATTTGATAATTTGATTTTGGCGAATCACAACCCTCACTATCTCTGTATTGGATATAGCGTTATTATTATTATTATTATTATTATTTTATTCAATTTTTTTATTTAATTTTTTTTATTTAAAAGTCTCCCATAATTCAGGTACTAATTTTTTTTTTTTTTAAATTTTAATTAAAGAAAAATGAAAATCGATAGCTTTTATTAAACTAAAATTTTTTAAATAATATATATATATATATATATATATATATATATATATATATATATATATATATATATATATATATATATATATATATATATATATATATATATATATATATATATATATATATATATTAAGGGATGGAGCGATACCAAAATTTTTACCGATACCGATACCGATACCGATACCAAGACTTTCAATTTCGCCGATACCGATACCGATACCTAAACCTACCGATACCGATACCGATACCCGATACCGATACTTATTTTTAACTGATAAGAATATATATATATAATATATATATATATATATATATATATATATATATATATATATATATATATATATATATATATATATATATATATATATATATATATATATATATATTATATATTATATAAAATAATATATAATATTATATATATATATATATACATAAATATATAAATATAATATATATAAAATATATATATATATATATATATATATATATATATATATATATATATATATATATATATATATATATATATATATATATATATATATATATATATATATATATATATATATATATATATATATATATATATATATATATTATCTCCTCTGGTGAACAAAGGCAGGATTCCTGCCAATATCCACCAGAGTTGGGGAACTGTCGGAAATCTGTTCGCTAATGGCTGACATGACCCGAGACACGGCGTTTATAAGTGTTCAATTCAAAGGAAGTTGGGAAAACAGATAAAGGGAGTGTGTTTTCAGACTTTACTAGTAGAGTACGTGTAAGATTGAGCATAGCTGTTAAGTCTGATGTCGGAAAGTTTTACAGAGAAAGGATGAGACTGTGTAGAAAGTCGTGTCGTATGAGCCCTTCTCAATGGAGGAGGTATGCGATGTGAGAGTTCAGAAGAGCGGTGTCCGTTGTAATAGCGATACTATTAAGAGAGTGACGCAACAATTCGACGGGAAGAAAGAGATTGGAGAGAGTTGGTAAGAGCAGGAAAGGTGATAAGACGAAAAGCCCTAGACTCCACCTTTTCGAGAAGAGCTGTATGTGTGGAACCACTGCAGATGTGTGAGGCGTACTCCATAAAGGGTCGAACAACACCCTTATAAAGAGCAAGCAACCACGAAGTCGCCTCAGAACTCCCAACCTCTTAGAAGCTTTCTTTAAAAGAAAGTTCACGAGAAAAAGAAAAATAGAGAATATTGAGGACAGATGAAGGTTTGAGTTGAGTGTTTTCGAAGAAGATGTCCTAATTGTGTGGAAGATTGTGTCGAGTAGAAAGATGAGAAATTGAGTTTTTGAGGCATTGAAAACGACCATGTTTTCTATTCTCCAATTTGAAATACGAGAAAGATCAGAGGTCAGTTACTCCAATCTATACTTCTTGAATCTATAAACTGCTGTTGGGAGGGGCGTCTTTCATTGTGAAAAGAGTAATGAAGGGTGGAGTTATCGGCATAGGAGTGTATAGGAGACGAAGTAATAGAGAAAAGGTCATTGATGAAAATTAGAAGAGTTGGGAATAGGACAGATCCTTAAAGAGCGCCAATATTTATAGATTTATAGGGAGAACTGTGGCTGTCTACAACAGCTGCTATATTTCTGCCGGAAAGAAAATTAGAGAGAAGGATAGATTCCAAGAGGGAAGTTTGGAAATGAAAGCTTTGTGCCAGTTTCTATCGAGGGCTTTCGATATGTCTAGAACCACAGCAAAAGACTCACTGAAACCCAGAAGAGCGGAGGGCCAAGAGTCAGAAAGTACGGAAAGAAGATCACTAGTAGAACGTTCTTTACGAAAGCCATACTGGCGATCAGAGATTAGGTTAGAAGAATTAAGGTGCTTCCAAATCTTCCTGCTAAGGATAGAATCGAAAACTTTAAAGAGAACGCAGGTTAAAGAAATAGCACGTTAGTTAGAGGGTTGAGAGGGGTCCCCTCTCTTCGGCACAGGGTAAATGAGCGAGCGTTTCCATCAAGAAGGGAAGGTCGAAGTGAAGAGACAAAGACTAAATAGTTTACCAAGGCAGGGTGCAAGCACAGAAGCACAAGTTTTAAGAACTGCAAGAGGAATACTATCAGATCTGAAATGTTACAGAAATTAATTAAAAAATCACAACGTGCGCCGGGGCAAGCCGAACTTAAGGTCCTGGCGGCACCATCCCCATCATCGGAGGCCACCAACTCTCAGGTGATAATGGGGTGAGGAGTGGATGAGGGGAATTCTTTGGATGAAGCTCCTCGAAGCATCTCTGAGGCTGCTTTGAATTTCACTTTTTTTTTTTTTTTTTTTTTTTTTTTTTTTTTTTATTATTATAAAGGTAATGTACGAGTAAGAGCTTGTAAATTTGGAACATGAGAAGGGAGTAGGGGGAAGGAGAAGTGGGAGCATAGACACTCCAATATGAGGCGAGGGTACACTAGAGACCCTCTGAGAAGGTGAAACGCGAAAAGGAACGAACCAAAGGGCTAGGGAGTGAAACGGAATGGTCTAGACCAGCGGTTCCCAACCTTTTTTTCCTTCCGTACCCCTTCATAATATTCCGTACCCCTTCGTACACACACAATCAATTTATTATATATATATATATATATATATATATATATATATATATATATATATATATATATATATATATATATATATATATATATATATATATATAACAATAATTTAATTTCGTAATTTGATATTTTTATAATCTATATTTTATTAATTTTTTTCCTTTTACATTCTTTTTTAATTAATCCATATATTTTTTTGTGTACCCCCAATCGATAGCAGGCGTACCCCAGGTTGAGAACCGCTGGTCTAGACCATACTGTCACTCCCCGTATTATGCCCAATAAAGGGTGCTTGCATCGCTTTGGACGGCGCTACGTTCTCCCCTACATTCTCCCCATTATATATATATATATATATATATATATATATATATATATATATATATATATTATATATATATATATATATATATATATATATATATATATATATATAATATATATATATATATATCATGTACAGTCGTGAACAAAAGTTCGTTCCTATTAAGCTGGAAATAAATATTTATATAAAATGGAGATCATTTCATAAAAGCTCTATTTTGAATAAAAAGAAAATAAAAACATTGAGAGGGGCTTAATTGAACTGTGATTGGCTGAACCTGAAATGATCTCCATTTTATATAAATATTTATTTCCAGCTTAATAGGAACGAACTTTTGTTCACGACTGTACCTTGGTTACCATCTTAATATGTTACTAACGGATTAATCAAGGATTAAAATAAAATAAAATATTTAAGAAAACAAACCAAATGGTAAGAAGTAAATAGCAAGCAACATATCAATGTTCTGGAAAGAAAATTATCGCGAAATGACGTTTCAAAATATTACGTAATATTAATTAAAAATTACACCATTTAATTAAGCCAAAGGGATGAAAAAAATCTGGTATCGGTATCGGTATGGTATCGGTCATTTTTAGCCGATACCGATACCGATACTTGAGAGCTCGATACCGATACCGATACCGATACCGGTATCGGAAAATATGCCGATACTTGCCGATACCGATACCGATACCGATACTTCACTCCATCCCTAATATATATATATATATATATATATATATATATATATATATATATACGCACGCTCATACATACATACATACATACACACACACAGACACTGTATATTTTGTTTTTATATATCCTCTGGTGGGCAAAACCCAAAGGCATAACAATTTCCACCATTGTTGGGACAGTGCCGGAATCGTCGTCGATTAATGGCCGATATGTCCTTATCCACGTGCAGGTCAAAGAAAGTTAAGAAAATAGATAAAGGGAGTGTGTTATGGACTTTATCAGTAGAGTACGTGTAAGATTGAACATAGTGGTTAAATCTGGGGTCAGAGAGTTGGACAAAGAGTGAGTGTGTGTAGAATGGTGTGTCGTACGAGCTCTTCTCAGTGAAGGGGGTATCCGACTGGAGAGTTCAAAAGAGTAGGGTCTGTTGTAATAGTAATAGCATAGAGAGAGTGACGCCATAACTCGACTGGCAGAAAGAGACTGCTGAGAGTTAATGAGAGTGAATTTTTAAAAACACAGTGTATTTGAAATACAGCAAACTGCATTTATTTAGAACATCGTGTTTCAACTGTTTGCATTGCAAAGTGCTCTTTATTTTTTAATAAATTACATTTATCACGTTATTCAAGTTAATTTATAAAATAGGTATATAATAATGAGAAGAAGATAAACTTACTGGGTTTAATGTCTTGAAAGTTTAAATTCTCTTTCAACAATTGTTATCATTGTTTAATTTAAAATTTTATAAAACTAGACGAAGAGACGGATCTACAGACCGACCAAATTTCATTGTAGACCAGAGACCGGAAACAGGCGGTTGAAGATCGCTGATGTTGAACATGGTGCGACTCCTGGTTAAACAGATCTGAAAAAAAAATTAAAATTTTAAAGGTCTATTAGGTAGTGATTTAGATAAAATGAGAAATAGTATTTTGCCGACAAGGATTTTAGTGATGTTATTATCATGATTGTTCAAGAAATTGATAGTATTTTCCTGTTTTTTTTTTCCTTTCCATCTATTAGCTTTTATTTTTCCTATCTGTAGATTACATAACCATCTGACTTCTTTACCATTACGTAGGGTTGGCCGGAGCACCTGATGCGGGGCAGCATCACAATTTCAGTGATTTGGTGTGGTGCCGTGCACAGAAAGTTAATGGTGTGGGGTGCGGACCCTTGTGTGCACCGCATCACTGTTACTGTATCCTACGATGATCCTCTATCCTGGCAGTTTATATTATAAAATATATATATATATATATATATATATATATATATATATATATATATATATATATATATATATATATATATATATATATATATATATATATATATATAAACCATCTCACCACCGGATGGTTGTGAGAAAATTAAGATTAGAAAAATCGAAATTGCTGAAGTGCAAACCTAGCAAAAAATTCATGATCGAAAACCTGCAGGACTCTTCTTGCGGAGGGGAATTTCAGAGAAAGTTTGATGAGATGAGAAGAGATGGGATAGAGAACTGGAGTGTGGAGTAGATTTGAAGGGCTTTTTCCTCCACTCTGATGGAGCTTACGAACAAATTGAGAAAGTTAAAAGTACACATGGAAAGAAGAAAAGGCAAACGGGTTGATGTAGCAATTACGTCAAAAAAGCTTTAAAAATGAAAATGACTTCTTTTAGAAAGTAGATAAGGACGAGGAGAGAGAGGAATATGTGAACGCAAGAAGAAAAGCGGCAGAGTAAAGAGGAAAACAAAGAAAATACATGAAGAAAAATAGGTTGAGACATTGAGGCTGATCACTTAAGTGGGCGAAAACTGATGTATAGTATGGCTAAAAATTATAGTAAAAATTTAACACCGCAACCTATTCAGCGAAGGATGACGAGCCTGACTGCTATTAGTAGAAGATGGACAAACTACTTTGAGATCCACTAAATGTACCAATCTAATGGGTGAGAGATGGCCAGTAACACGGGAGGAAGTGGACTATGCACTGGGTAAAATGAAAAATGGTAAGGCCCTTGGTGAAGATATGATACCCGCCGAGATATTGAAGAGTACTGTGGAAGAAGGAATTCAGAGAATGAGGAAATTGTAAATAGGTGTTGGGGTGAAGGAAAAACACCGGAAGCTTGGTTACCAAGAAGAATTTTATGGAATATCTTAAGGAGAGAAGAATATGAGGTACCAGGCAAGCTGATCAGAGCTATAAAGAGTACGCTATGTTAATAGTGTGTGCAAAGTAAAGACACAACTGAATAGCGATGACTGGTTTGAAGTTACAACCAGGGTAAAGCAGGAAAAAGTAATTTCTCAGATTCTCTTTATAATCTTGATGTATTATTGTGGTAGATTGGTACAGAGGAGAGACGGATGGCTTAATTTTTGGCATTTTTTTTTTCAGTGACCAATGCAAAGTAATTGACTTTGCTTTGATCACTGAAACTGAGACAACTTTGCAGAATTTCGTAGCCGCATCAGATAAAGTGCTGACTCTAGGGAAATGAAGGGAGAAGACGAAAGTTATGTTGCTGCTTGGAGAACAGGAAGAGCTAGGTATTGTGTTGGAAGATGGTGTACTGAAATAAGTAGACTAAATTTTAAATATCTCGGAGTATGCTTTGGAACAGTGAATGATATGACCCTGGAGTTAAATCATAGAATTGGCAAGTTCAACGGAGATCTGGCCTCACTGTTTCCGCTGCTTTGGGACTGACACATCCCACGGAAGGTAAAAACTATAATATATACAAGTATTTTATGACCAGTACTAACTTATGAACAATACTAGACCCTTAGCACCAGAGCCAAAAGTAAAAAACAGGCGAGTGAGATGAGGATGTTGAGAACAATTGTGTGAGCGACGTGACTGGATAGAGTAAGGAACGATGATGGAGAGAAGGTCATTAATAAAAAGTAAAAAAATTAGTTGAAGATATGAAATACCTCTGGAGAACATCACTATTCATTTATGTAAAGGACGAATGGTGGCCGTCTACAACAGCTAATGTTGAACGACCGTAAAGAAGTAAGAGAGGTCACAGAGAGAAGGATAAATTCCGAAAGAGGGAAGTTTATGTAGAAAGGGAAAAATCCCCATCTATGAAAAAATTACCTGTTCAATTTAGTGTTGGATGAAGATCCTACCTAATAAGTATATATATATATATATA
>SEYY01020770.1:32500-35000 GCA_009176605.1 Armadillidium nasatum | reverse complement strand
TATTATTATTATTATTATTATTATTATTATTATTATTATTATTATTATTAGTATTATTATTTTTGTTGTTGTTGTTGTAGAAGTAGTTATAGTGACAGTATGAAGTTATATTTGAATTTCAGAAAAAATATGACTAACCCGCTCAGTAGATTATTTTTTATTTATTTTTATTTTTATATTTTGTAAAAATTTGAATTAAATAACTTTTTAGTAATTTAATAAATATTATTATTGAAAATTTTAAATTTTTCCTTTATTTTTTTTTTTTTTTTATAAAATAAGAATTATATTCCCAGTATTCTTTATTATTTAGGGCCTTAAAATCTCTCAGTTTTTGAACTTGAAAATGCTTTTAATTTTGATTTGAAAATGATTCACTGTCAATAAGTTTATGAAAAAAAAAAAAAAAAAAAAAAAAATATATTGAGGAACTTAAAAAAAAAAAAAAAACTATTTTAATTAAAAAAAAAAAAAAAAAAAAAAAAAATGTTATATATATATATATATATATATATATATATATATATATATATATATATATATATATATATATATATATATATATATATATATATATATATATTATATATATATATATATATATATATATATATATTATATAATTATTAAATTATAAAAAAAAAAAAAAAAAAAAAAAAAAAAAAAATTTTTTTTTTTATTTTTTTTTTTTAAATTGTGCAAGAATTATTCTTAGATCCTAAAGAATCCATGTGACGTATTAAATATTAAAATTCAGAAGTTTATCGAATTGATCTGTGTTGAAATAGATTATACAAGTTTATAAGTACAGTGGAACTCCACTATTCGTCATTAATCCGTTCCTGAGGGGATGACGAATATCAAAAAAGACGAATATCGAATAATTTTTTCCCATAGTAATTAACTAAAAATGGATTAATTCGTTCCTAGCCTCGAATTTTGCCTATCTATTCTTTAACAAAAAAAAAAAAATTCAATCTAGAATCGATCTCCGAAATCATTTCAAACACTGTACAATTTAACTACAGTACATATTAAACAGCGTACTGCCATAAATAATACGTAATACGCACTGTGTAGGCCTACATAAACGCTAAACACATAAAATTTTAAAAAGAAATTAATCTTTTGGATGAGAAAAACAATGATTGTTATTAAGAGTTTTTATTTTTAAGGTTATAGGCTTTCGTAGGTAGGACGAATATTGATTTTTCGACGAATATCAGAAAAAAAATTACAGGGCGAATATCGGAAAAGACGAATACTGGAGGGGACGAATAATGGAGTTCCACTGTATTTATTATATATTCGATAAACCCATTTTAGAAGTAAAAGAGTATTTTAACAAAATAATCGGGTGAGAAATAAACTGCATTAAATAAGAACAAACTAAATTAATGAAAATGTTATTAGGGAACTAAAGAAATGCATTGAAAATAATTTCACTTTAAGTTTTAGAGAAATTTTTTCATTTTTGGCATAACATAAGAATTAGGGATTTTTGATGGTGAAGCAATTTTGATACTGCCTTCTGGAATTCAGCCGATTTCTTTCTTTTTCTTTTTTTTCTTTTTTTAAGTTTGTGAGAAAGGGAAATCCTTGTTCGCAAAGATAGATTGTTACAAATTCCAGTAGCATTTTTATCTATTTCTCATATGCTTCTTTTGACAGACTTTGTAGCTCTTAGATTCAAAGAAAACTAATAGAGATATACTTTGTTCTGAAATTGCAACTCTTGTTATTAAAAAAATTATCAATCTGCCTTGTTCTAAATTTTAATGGGTGCTTCATTGTTGGAATGAAGTCTAAGAATTGCTTTGATAATCCTTCAGTTTCTTCGGTTACATCAACAGTTTCACAGTTGAAGGGATTCACAATCTAACCTACAGTATGTAATTCAAACTCTGGAAATTAATCAGAGATCCACTTGGTGAGTTTGGTAAATTACTTTTTAACTAGATCATTGTTGTCACCATTTCAAAGATCTTTTACAATATTCCAAAAACAAAGCTAACTTGGGCTTGGTAGTTATCTTGCTTTGTTTTACTTTCCTACTCCAACACAGAAGCTGTGACTCCAAAGCTGAAATCTCTTCTTTAGCCGAAATGTAATGATAAAGATTTTTTCTTTCGAATTTTTTTAAATCTCCATCTTCGCGATATATTTAAATTACTGCTTTTAGTAAAACTTTAGAAAAACGGTAAATTTTTAACATCTCCACACAAATTTGGCAGTTAGCGGCCAGATGGATACTACTTTACAAATTCTAAGATACCGTCATACCGCGAAAGCATTTAAATTATACCCAATAAATACGAGTTTATTAGTTCTTTCACATATCTATAAACAAAAGCATAAAATCAAAATAAATTGTAAATTATAATTATTACGATGCACAGTCTCGATTGTTATGACAAATCGCAAAATACTGCATTGATAATACATGTCGTAAGCTTACTAATACTAACATAAACATTACATTTTTCTTGACTGGAGCGAG
>SEYY01020770.1:20000-27500 GCA_009176605.1 Armadillidium nasatum | reverse complement strand
CTTCGAATGAAACGCGTGCTTATTTTCTTTATTTGTCTTCTCGATATTCGTGGAACGAGGAGTTTTCTCACAGAATTTTACTTATTTCATTCCCCTCCTCCCCCCACCCACCCACCCACCCCCAAGCGTCAGAGGGCTTTCGTCTAAAAAGTCTCAAATATTTGTATAGGTTTTTGCTTTGTTCGTTTCGTTCTTACACTCGAGTGTAAAAGCGGTCTAGTAAACTTCTTTTACACACAACTGAAATTTTTTATACATACTCTGTTATATATATATATATATATATATATATATATATATATATATATATATATATATATATATATATATATATATATATATATATATATATATATATATATATATATATATAGTAAATTTAAAATTTTAATAATAAATTTAAAAAAAAAAAAGTTAAAAAAAAAAAAAAAAAAAAAAAAATCATATTACCGACTTCTAAATAATGAAATGGATGGAACGTTTGACAGATAAATAGTGAGAGTTTTGAAAAAAATTTTTTTTTTTTTAAAGAAATACACAAAAAAAAAACGAGTTTTGTCATATATATATATATATATATATATATATATATATATATATATATATATATATATATATATATATATATATATATATATATATATATATATATATATATATATATATATATATATATATATATATATATCTTCTTTTATACTAAAACTCTATAGTTATTGTAATGGGTCTTTAACTCCTCTGAATTTCTCTTGATTTACTTGCGTTGCTTCCGTACCTCCTACGCGATTTATGTTCTTGTGGGTCCTTTTTTTTTTCATTGAAGCCACCCTCGCATTTGTCGTGCACGCTTACCTTAACCTAAAAGGCCAATTAGCCACGTACGGGAGAATTCTCAGGCTCTTTTATTCACATTCATTTAGAAAAAAGGAAAATTCACCTTTGTTACAGCTAGTTTATATATATATATATATATATATATATATATATATATATATATATATATATATATATATATATATATATATATATATATATATATATATATAAGAAGGAAGATTTATGTAATTGAAAGAGAGAAAAACATGTTCTCTGTATGATTCGCATCGTCCTCCCCTCGCACTAGAATATAGTCCCATCGCCTTAACCACCAGACATCTTATGGCTCAAAAAAAAGCTACCATCATGTCTAATATTTAAGCTGACGGGTTCCCATCAGAACATTATCACCATGTAAACATGTTCTTCCCCCGATCTTTGTAATTTATTTAAATAAATTAATATTGCGACGACAACCGCAAAATTACTGGGATGATCTGGGCTCTGACTATGGACTCTTTTCGTGCGAAGGGATCCCGTTCTAAAACCAGAGATAACACCTTATTTTGTCTTCCATTTATATGGATATTTCTTTTTTACATCTATAATATTGCGATAGTCTTAACAGTGTTAATTAATTTAAATGAATTGCAAAGTTTTTGAGTTGCGTGTTTCCTAGATAAAAATAATAATGATATAGTTTTTTTTTTCTTAAAGATTTTTTAATGAAAAGCTAAGAAATAATCTCTTCACCCTATTTAGTAGATATTATTTTTATAGTTCAAGAATTAGCGGGAGGAAGAAGAATAAAAAATGTATAAAAAAATATTTATTTATTTTTTTGCGGTGAAAAATTTTCTTGCTTGATTATGGTATATCAGTTTTTGAATGAAAAATAAGTAGTATGAGTTGTTGAAGGTTGAAGAAGACAGAATTTCACAACGGCAGCTTCATTTTGATGAATAGCTCGAGAACAGTCAGGATGAAACCAAAATGTTCAGTTTTACTCTAGGGAAAAGAAAACGAATTGTTCTATAAGGAGAACTCTCTCATATCCATTTTCCAAGGATTACCATAGGAATACGACCATAGTTCAAACCAGCTTCAATCACCTAAAACTTCTTATTGATGGCTGGTGAAATTTCAGGCAAGAGTTAAAATGATTTTGTAGTGACAAGGTGTTGGCCCAAATGTGAAAATTTAGTTTAACAACATAAAGGAGAAGTGTTGGAAATTAGGAAAAGGTCCATTATATTGGTTCATCTCAAGACTATCTGTGATATAAGTATGAAGCTGCGGTAATTGTTTAGTGTTCTTACCGATAATGAATTTCAAGGCGAGTTATCAAACTTCTTCCGAAGTAGCTATTAACTGTGTTAAGTTAAGGGTAGTGAACCACACAGAATTCCTATTTTAGGATTTCGGAAAGAGTTTAAAATTTTTTTGCACGCAAGCACATGCGCGCGTGCATGCATACACACACACACACACACACACACACACACACACACACACACACACACACACACACACACACACATATATATATATATATATATATATATATATATAATATATATATATATATATATATATATATATATATATATATATATATATATATATATATATATATATAAAAGTGAAGAATAAAAGAAATGAGAAACCAGCAAAATGTTTTTTTTTCAGCTTTGATTTGAATGAACTACTTAATGATGAGTTCTGAAAAAAGATTTAAACAAAAAAAAAAATTAAAAAAAAAAAAAAAAAAAAAAAAATACAAAATTCATTTTACGACCCCTTAACCAAATATAAATTGGCTTTTATTTCAAAATTACGGACAAAAACAGGATAATATTTGCAACCCTTTTCTCTTTTATTAATTTAAAAAAATGCTTTTTTTGCTTTTGAAAGAAATAATCAATTTGTATTCTGTTGGAGGGGGTTTGGCTTCACGATTCATCATGAAGCGTTGTCGTCATTTCCACATGAGTGAAGCATCAACATTAAAATTAAAATTAGCATCTGCAATACTTGTCAGACTCCTGAATATGCAGATGTCTCATATCTGACATCCGATATGTAACATATGCAACCATATATATATATATATATATATATATATATATATATATATAATATATATATATATATATATATATATATATATATATATATATATATATATATATATATATATATATATATATATATATATATATATATATATATATATATATATATACCATGTAGTACATTTGTGTGAACATTTTTGTTGTATCTGTCTTTTGTTAATTTTGCGGAAAATAATTGTCCGTTAGCTAATTACGCTTTCCAATTGACTGGTTTGGAATGAAGGTCAATGGTTTTGCCGTCCGGAAATTTAAATGCATTCCGTCTAATTTGCGGATAAAATACCTCAATTTTATTCCTAATTTTTTTCGTATTATTATTATTATTATTATTATTATTATTATTATTATTATTATTATTATTATTATTATTATTATTATTATTGGGCAAAAAAACTATAATTTTCTAGAAAGACTTTCGAGACATTACTAGTACAAAACTTGTTTCGGTTAGATCAATTTACTTTAACTCGAAGTCCGTCTCTGACTAAACTTGGATTAGCATATATATATATATATATATATATATTATATATATATATATATATATATATATATATATATATATATATATATATATATATATATATATATATATATATATATATTTTAGTTCATATCTCATGAGCATTGCCCTATTCGAGGAGAGGAACTTTTCTGGGTAGTATATACCTAGGATCCCAAGAGGGATCGAACTGGGGCCCTCAAGCACGTGAGTCAGTCATTCTACCGTTTCAGTTTGAGTTTGAGTGATTGTAGGTGTGTATATTTGTTTGTTTATATGTTTAAATCTTTAAAATAACCGGATTTTATGTAGATATAGCATCGAATAGTTGATTGATGTTTACTACTGTAAGGGAAATGAATTCATTGCTTTCCTTTGATGAAATATGGTAATGAAAGGGAAGAAACATCATTGAAATCTTAAAAGTTGTTTAAGGTATAAAAATTACACCTCAAACTTTGTTTGATATTTGCTGTAAACATGTTTTCAAATTTAGATTGTATAATTGGGTGAGCTGAAAATATTTTGTAATAAAAAAAAAAAAAAAAATAATAAAATAAAAAAACTTAATGTTAAAAAAAAAAGTTTTATTGAGGACTGTTCCTTATTTAGATCTGGCTTTAAATCATAGATATATAAGCTCTGTAATATTTTTGTGTCTTTATTTTTTTATTTTTTTCGTTTTTCTGTTTTCCGTTTTATCAGCATTCCTGTTATTATTATTATTAATTATTTTTTTAACGATTTTTAATGATTATTTTTAATTTAATTATTGTAATTTTTGTCACCTAATGAAGCATACTGTTACAAATTGTAATTTTTACCCACGTCTTACCAATTAACTATATACAACACACTATAAAATTTTCTATTTACATACTGTCGTCTGATGATACATCCCATTCCCAGTACACATTTCCTCTGAGATATAATCAGGTATGTCACCCTCTTTGTTTGCTCATTCCGATTTTTATTTTTATTTTTATTTTTTTTATCTATTTTTTGATTTCATATTTTTTTTGTGTTTTTGTATTTTTTGTAATTTTCTTGTCTCCGCTTTATCTTGTTTTGATCTAATTGTAAGTGTTTTGATTATTATTATTTGTGTTTTAGGCTTAATTATTATTATTTCTGAAGATGGGTTAAGAATATCCTTAACGTCCAAATACAAAATTCTTTCACAATTGTTCTACGTTTTCGTATTCCTTATTAAACTTCGGTTTCCTAGGAATAGATCAATTGCTGATATATAATAATAATAATAATAATAATAATAATAATAATAATAATAATAATAATAATAATAATAATAATAATAATAATAACAACAACAATAACAACAATAATAACAACAACAACAATTATTTAAAAAAGTAATGAATAAATAGATTTTAAATATTCAAGTGTTAAAAATTTTCAAATCTGTTGAATATAATAATGGTATAAATTATTTTAAGTAAGAGCAATTCCACTCCACAGAGTTTTATAAGTTATTTGGAGCTTTTCAGTGACTTTTTAATAACAAATATTTTCTTCTTAAAAGTTCCTTCATTTATTTTTAATACTTATTTACTTTTCATTCTCATTTCATTTGTTTTGCTTCTGACAGTATTGGCATTAATAATAATAATAATAATAATAATAATAATAATAATAATAATAATAATAATAATAATAATAATAATAATAAAATTTAAAAAATTAAAAAAAAAAAAAAAAAAAAATTTATTTATTTATTATTATTATATATAATATATATATATATATATATATATATATATATATATATATATATATATATATATATATATATATATATATATATATATATATATATATATATATATATATATATATATATATATATATATATAACCGATTGTAAATACGAGCGAGATTGTAAGGTAATGCATGTCCACCTGGTAATAATTGAATGTGAAGTTTATTGCCCTGTTGACACTTTACGATTGGAATAAGAAAACCTCTTTTACGGTTGCAGTTAATCCTTGACCCCCTTCTTCCCTCTTCCTTGTCTCCCCCAACCCAGGGTTTTAGTTTCACCCACGCGTACCCCCACAAATTCTCACTAACCATCTTCAGAAGCGTTGAATACGCTGCAGTCGTAAATTTGGAGTTTTGTGTCAGAAATTCCAAATTGGTGTGAGCTTTTACAGGCTCCCTCAAATATCGAATGGAACCCCTTTTGTATTTTATTGTCATTCTTCCCATTATTATATATTATTATATTAATACCGATACCGATACCGATACCGATACCGATACCGATACCGATTACCGATATTACGATACCGATACCGATATATATCCGATATACCGATATATAATATATATGCCGATACCGATACCGATATATATATATATATATATATATATATATATATATATATATATATATATATATATATATATATATATATATATATATATATATATATAACGGTTTCAAGTCACAGCAAGATCTAAGTAGTTAAAGCGAAGAAGCCATTTAAAGTAAGAGGTATTGCGCATGAGAGACTGGAGGAGGTTGAAATTAAAGAGGAAGTAGTTGCTAAATGAATGAGAAGAGAATTGAACGAACATGTGCCTCGAAACGAATAAGAATTCATTTGTGTGTCAATAGTGGACAAATTTTAGGAACAGGGTATGATCATGTTCCAAGAAAGTCTTGGGAGTCTAAAGAAAGCGTACAGAAATGGAAAAGACTACAAGGTGGGCAGATGAATTTTAACAACTATGAAAAAAAGTTTTTTAGGAATTGCCTAAAGAAAAGTATGCAGATTGATCAAAAGAGATAAAAAGTAGAGCAAAGAAGGGACTTGGGAGATGGTAGGAGCAGGGTTGGCAATAATAGTTTTTACCTCCTAAGTTTTCGCTAGGGAAAAAACTTTTGAAAAACTAGGAAAAGTTTGTCGATAATACTGGAAAAACATTGAATAATTAAATTATTTTATTACAGTATTACTTGAACAATATAAAACAATTTGATACACCTGCCCAAATAATTTTAGTTAGCCTATCTTAAATAAAAATAATCACTTGTATTTTATCTTAAAAAATTTGTAATTCACTATTTGCAATTTGGATGGGCCGGATATCCGGTTGCTATTCGGTAATTCGGCCTATCTGCCCGAATATCAGGTAAAAATAAGTCTTAATTATAATTTTGAAATTATTAAAATATACAGTATACCTGTATTCTATCTCTACTCTATTCTATAAAGTGGTACCTTCGGCTAGTATGTTAAATTAATATAGTTATATATTCGAAAAGTTATTAACTTGTTCACATAACTGCAAACTTGATATATAATATATATATATATATATATATATATATATATATATATATATATAATATATATATATATATATATATATATATATATATATATATATATATATATATATATATATATATAGTTGTTGAACAAAAATATGGAGACTGTAGAAAGAAAGAATGAGTAAATATGCCAACTATAGAAAGGAAAATTGGGTAAATATGACAAGACATCAACTCTCAGAAATTGAAGAGGCTCCACAGTCGACCTTGTGTCACGTATGATGGGTAACCTATGACATCGGTAGGAAGTGTCATCTGCTTTGTGTTGAACATTCTGTGCAAGTACAAGTGAGGTATATGTCCAAGTTTGTAGAGTTTCAAAGAAAGAAAACTGTTGGTTCCCAAATACAATATCCAAGGTTATGGACCCATATTGTGCCTCCGTAAAAAAACATCATTCGCTAAACTCAAGCCTGGACGTAAGTCGAAATTGGGCCACGTGTTGGAAAATAATAAAAAATGCTCCAAAAAAAAGCATCAACGAAAAATTGGCTTTAAAAGAAATTCCCTGCTGTAGACATAATTAAGAAGAACCCTCTTGAGACCCCTCACATCGTAGTTGTGACCAAGGAACACGATGAAATATTGACAGGTAACTTAGAATGAATTTTTTTTCTGCAGTTAAACTGTTAAGCATCATGAGTTCAATGCGGGGCCTTATTTTTTTTTTGTGGAATATTTGAGCC
>SEYY01020770.1:0-10000 GCA_009176605.1 Armadillidium nasatum | reverse complement strand
GTGTAGATATTTTATTAGTAGCCTATTGTTGGTGTATAAATGGAGAAAATTGTCGTTGGTATTGTCTCATGAATGACGTGAAGTTTCATTTCAAAGTCGATTTTATTTTATATCTTTTTGGTTTTTTACCTTTATTTTTAATTGCAGGACCATTTTATTTTGCGGTCCAAAGAAGATTTGGTACAGATTCAATGTTTTACTTCAGGTCTGGAAACGGTTCCCCCCACCCCTTCCCTCCCATCCTCTTCCAGATATTTCAATATTCCAATTATTTTTTATTTTTATTTTTTTTAGTGAATTGCTGAGTTGGACGATTTAAAATTTATTATTTATTGAAAAATCCTTTTGAAACTTGAAAAGTTCGTTATTAAATATTGCTTTCAGATATTTAAATTTTTAAAACATCTGTGGCGATACTACAGATTTTTGTAGAATGTTTAAAAATATTGCTGATTAAGTTATACTGATTTACTATTATTGTGCATGTTTGACTGCGGTATTTACTCTTTCGTCTTAGGAGCGGGAAAATTATTGATTATTTCAATTGGACAAAGCTGGAAAAAAATATTTCGTTTTAAAGGAAAACATTTGCGGCCCGCATGATTTTTGTTCAAATTATTCAATAGGCTTGAGTGTGCTTTCTATTGAACTCTAACCAGGGACGATTCCAGTTTGACTGATGATGATAACGATCACAATGATGGTGGTTCTCTCTCTCTCTCTCTCTCTCTCTCTCTCTCTCTCTCTCTCTCTCTCTCTCTCTCTCTCTCTCTCTCTCTCTCTCTCTCTCTCTCTCTCTCTCTCTCTCTCTCTCTCTCTCTCTCTCTCTCTCTCTCTCTCTCTCTCTCTCTCTCTCTCTCTCTCTCTCTCTCTCTCTCTCTCTCTCTCTCTCTCTCTCTCTCTCCTCTCTCTCTCTCTCTCTCTCTCTCTCTCTCTCTCTCTCTCTCTCTCTCTCTCTCTCTCTCTCTCTCTACAATATATATATATATATATATATATATATATATATATATATATATATATATATATATATATATATATATATATATATATATATATATATATATATATATATATATATATATATATATATATATATATATATTATTTTATTTTTTATTATATATTTATATTTATATATATATATATATATATATATATATATATATATATATATATATATATATATATATATATATATATATATATATATATATATATATATATATATATATATATATATATATATATATATAAAATACCAATTCTTTCATTAATATTGGATTGTGGTTTATTTCGAAAGAAGAACAATAGATATATAAACATTTTTTTATCTACTTGAATTTATATTTCCTTCCCCCTCGGACCCCTTCATAGGGTACAATGGGGGAATTGGTTGGTATAGCCACAGGGGTCTTCTTTTGAGATCCAGTCTTTACATATACGAGTATCTTATGAGGATACTTTTACCAAATTAGTCTCTTATCTCGATTTTATATTAGACATTTTGACAAGACTTTCTATAAGCCTGTGAACGTTATTTACAGTTTATAATAATAATAATAATTTACAGTTTATAATAATAATAATAATAATAATAATAATAATAATAAGCCATTATGTGAATTTGACTTTTAACACTTAAAATAAAATGAAAATGAAGTTTGTACTGAGCCCATGACAACGTTTTACTTTACTTTTTAAATTTGTTTTTGAATTATTATTATTATTATTATTATTATTATTATTATTATTATTATTATTATTATTATATTATTATTATTATTGTTGTTGTTGTTGTTGTTGTTGTTGTTGTTGTTGTTGTTGCATGTACAGGGGATAATATTTTTTTTTTAAACCACTGAAAATGTTTGTATGTAAAAAGAATATTTGAAAATACATTTTATTTAAGTAGTTTTATTTAAATTTTCTGTTTTATAGTATCATATTTCTAAAAAAAATAATATACAAGTGTTAAGTATAAAAAAATATTGAAGTTTATTGAGAGACGAATGAGCTCCTCGTGCAAGGAAATCTGAATATATAATCTTCCGAAAGAAGTGAATGTAAGAGAGAAGTCCGCATAGTAGTATTGTACATACTTAACTCTTCACCTCAAATTATCATTTACTTGAACCAGTATATAATATAGGTATTAGAGCAGAATTGAACGACGAAATTAAAATAAAATATTAAATAAAAGAAAACAATTTCAAAAATAAGTGTCATGGAATATATTTAATACAATTTGTACAAATATGAATTCAGCTTTTTCAATAGTTGACCATTGATTTTTAGTTTTTTACGTGAGAGACATTATATTCTGCAAGAAATAATTTCACATTATAATAGTTCTGCATTGAAAAATCTAAACATATGTAAATATACGTTTTTTTCTTTCATTCTTTGTTATTAACTCAGGTTTTCTTATATAAAGCAGCTATTTATAAAACGAGTTTGGACTTCATTAACTCTTAATGTAATGTAGGAATTCGGTAAACTTAACGAATATTCCTAACAAATTGTTAATGAAAATCTCTCGCGATAACGTGATCTAAGGAAAGCTTTTTCATTGGTGTACTTTTGCGAAGGCAAAAAAAAGTTGTAAATTATTATCCTTTTGGCTTGCATGAATAATCGTCCATTATCCACAAATTTCGATCCTGTTAATAATGATCCGGAGCGAAATATCTCTTCGTTATCACCTTAATCCGTCTATTTCCGTATATAACCTAAGATTTAATAACAAAACTGTTTTCAATATACGAATATTTATCGTTAGTTTTTATGAGCGGGCGCAGCTTAAAATTATTTTGTATGGAAACTCAAAGGAAAATTATATGACCTCCCCCACCACCTCTTAGGTGTTTCTAAGGCTTCATGTGAAAATCTCTACGTGAAATCATATCTCCTGGGGCTTATAATTTATTTATTTACTAATTTATTTATTAATGCATTTTTTGGGTGGAGAAGGATATTCCCAGAATTTTTGCTTGGTTCCGAGCTCCTGCAAGGATATTCCAGAGATTTCTCATGGATACAATGCATATTGCATAGTATTGCAAACAATCAGTTACACTTCAGAAGTGTATCTCTTTTTCCTCCCCAGTAATATATATATATATATATATATATATATATATATATATATATATATATATATATATATATATATATATATATATATATATATATATATATATATATATATATATATATAATATATATATATATATATATATATAGAGAGAGAGAGAGAGAGAGAGAGAGAGAGTTAGTTTTCATTAGGAATAAAAAACGGATTAAATACTCAGAAAACGCCATAATGGAGGCCCTGAGTGCAAGCAATTGCAAGCGTTCGATTAGCATTATTAGGTTACCAAGGTTTCAAAAGGCTTAGGATTTTGTTCCCTCATTTACATTACTATATATATATATATATATATATATATATATATATATATATATATATATATATATATATATATATATATATATATATATATATATATATATATATATATATATATATATATATATATATATATATATATATATATATATATATATATATATATATATATATATATATATATATATATATATATATATATATATATATATATATATATATATATATATATATATATATATATATATATATATATATATATATATATATATATATATATATATATATATATATATATATATATATATATATATATATATATATATATATATATTGTCTAACGGTGACGCTATTATCTAGGGTTCAAAATCCTGGCGTACGGGAAATTTTTATCTGTCTTATTATTGCAAATTTCGTCGCAACAGTTGTTGTGTCCATGTTGGCGTTACTTGACTTTGGTTGGTTGCTCCTGTAACCCAGAAGCATTCCAGTAGAATGCCATGTGGCCCTGGTACGGGTTCTAAGTACCCTTCTAAAGCTTGAAAACTGTTCTACTATGTCTTCCTTTTTTAAGAGAGGCGGATAAGCTTTGTGGTAGAGCTTTCTGTACATTGTGTAACGTTGACGCTGTTGTCAATAGGATTGGAATCCTGGCGTGCGAAAATTTTGTATATATATATATATATATATATATATATATATATATATATATATATATATATATATATATATATATATATATATATATATATATATATATATATATATATTTGAAATTAGGATTTGATATAATATTTGTTAGGAAAAATATAATTATTTTGATTGAAAGACAGAATTTCTTAAATGTTTGGATAAATTTTTAATGGTAATGATCTTTAGGTGAGATATATTTTCTTCTTTGGCTCATGCAACGAGTCCTGTTATTGTCTCGCTGTCTCCTAACACCAAAGTGATTATTTTCATAGTTAGGTCATTGTTTTTGAGATTTTCATTTCCTATTTTGTTTTTGCTCCAGATATACATTAAAAATCTTCTCGTTAATTTTACATCCAAGTTTCTGAATTCAGTCAGTCATATCATTATTTAGATACCATTATTAAAGCCACTCACCTGAAAACTCACGGTAACTGGTTTTTTAGACACAGGAGGAGTGAAGGGTATAATTGTTTTCTTTTATTTATTTATTTTTTTTTATTTCGTCGTTCAATTCTCCTCAATACCTATATTATTTACTGGTTCAAGTAAATCATAATTTGAGATGATGAGTTAAAGTATATACAATATCGGGATTACCCCAAATCGTCGACAGGAAAAAGTCGACAGGTCAAAGGGCCGAACTTTTGAAAAAAACATTAACAAAATTTTTCTTGTCCAAAACTTCGACAACTTTTTTTGGTAAGGTCAAAGGCCGACAACTTTTTTTATAACTTTCCAAATTCGACACTTAAATCGATTCGATTAATCGAAAGATATATATCATCATCAACGGGTCGGGGGGTCGGGGTGCAGAGCCCCCTAGACAAATGTTCGTGTGCCATACCTAAAATAATATATTAAAAATAAAAAAAATCTATTCATAATTATAATAATAATAAAATTTAAAAATGGTACGTATCATTGTAGAAATAAAAAAAAAACGATGTTGGTCAAACAGCCGACACATTTTTTTTAATGTTCCAAAACGTGACACGTTGATGAAAAGATGAGACACATTTTTTTCAAAAGTGTAGCCCTTTGACCTGTCGAACTTTTCCTGTCGACGATTTGGGTATAGCGCCAATATTACTATGCGGACGTCTCTCTTACATTCACTTCCTTCGGAAGATTATATTTTCAGATTGATAATCAGTGTAGTAGCATTAGGGCCCCTGGAATTATTTATTGCGATAATATAAAATGTTTATCAGAAGATTGGATTCCTTATTTTTAATTGAAGAAAATATCAAGTAATTGAAGTTTTATTTAACATATTTTTTTTTTAATTAATTATATTTTTAATTGGACAATTTCTACACTTGCATTATTTTAGTAACTCTTCCCACATTTTAATAATTCACATACTGCATATTAATTATCACCTATATGTTACCACGTTTGTCTCGTTTATATATATATATATATATATATATATATATATATATATATATATATATATATATATATATATATATATATATATATATATATATATATATATATATATATATATATATATATATATATATATATATATATATATATATATATATAAATTATATACTGAAATATAATTATAATTCGAATAGAGCGTAAAATTTTTTATAATATATAATAAATATAAAATAAAATATATATATATATATATATATATATATATATATTATATATATATATATATATATATATATATATATATATATATATATATATATATATATATATATTATATATATATATATATATATATATATATATATATATATTTTTTGTGTCTGTTACACTATTGGAAGTACTATTGAAGATTTAAATCCGCGTAGAGAAAAATAAGAAGAAAAATTAATTGTTTACTACATTTTTTATTATTATTATTATTATTATTATTATTATTATTATTAGGTTTTTTTTTTTTTTTTTTTTTTTTTTTTTTTTTTTTTTTTTTTTTTTATAGTTTTTTTATGTATTTATTTTCATACCAGATGAAATTCTTTTTCTTCACATGCAATGTGAGTTGTGTCTGTCGCCTGTAAAACTCTTGTTCTATTTTTTGGGTGTCTCGTAGATTGCAATCATTTTCTATGATATTTGTTGGCTAAAGTTTTTATTGTTTTCATGATAAGTCATTGTCAAAAGCTGATATTTGCAAACTGTACTCTTTCGGAAGCTGAAAATCCGCGATATTCACATTATTATTATTATTATTATTATTATTATTATTATTATTATTATTATTATGTAACCTTTTCGTAAGCAAATAGAAATTGGTACAAGAATTATTATTATTATGCAACTTTTTTTGCCTTTTCGAAAGTTGATAGTAGTAGTAGTATTTTTTTTTATTACGTAATTACGTGATTTAATTTTCCTTTGTTAAGTAATTATTATAATGATTTCCTATATTCCTTTAACTAGTTAAATATGAAAGTGTTATATATATATATATATATATATATATATATATATATATATATATATATATATATATATATATATATATATATATATATATATATATATATATATATATATATATATATATATATATATATATATATATATACAGGAAAACTACTTACCAGTAAGTAGTTAGATTGGTTTTATTGCGAAATTTGTATAATATATTTACATCTTATTTGAAGACCCTTCTACTTGCAGGTTATTGTTCTTAGCCAATGTCTTTTCTTTTATGATGATGCAGGTACTGCACACCTGAGTTTAAAGGCTTTAGTCCTTTTTTTTTTCTCCTTTTTCCTATGGGCTTATGTGGTGGGTTTTTATTATTTGTTCATGTGAAATTTCAATGGAACTTTTTACTTTACGAGCTTATTATTATTATTATTATTATTATTATTATTATTATTATTATTATTATTATTATTTATTATTATTACTATTATTATTATTATTATTATTATTATTATTATTATTATTATTATTATAACTACTTATGCATTTTTTATATATAAATGTACGTGGGCTTAAGGTGGAGAAACAGTTTAAGAGCTAGAACCTCCGTCGAAATTTTTATGAAGGAATTTATATTCTTTAAAAAATATAATGTGGGAACTTATGCCATAAAAGTTTAGAGCTATATTATCGATCAATGAAATATTGTAAATATTATTGGTACTATATTGGATTTCTTACAATTGAGCGTCACTATTCCCTTGCATGAGGAGCTCTTATACTTATAGTGATAATGTTTCTGACCAAGTGGGAATGTTGTGCAATTAATTGAAGTTAACAACAATCTTCGCCACGGCTCAACCAATTATTTATTTATCAGTGTTCTATCCCCTGATGGGGGTAGTTTCAACTCTTGATAGGCAAATCTTTGTATATTTTACCTGTTTTGTGATTTGTGGGTATGTGATTAGTAAAATACTATGCTGGATCTGAGGTTCAGACTCTGTAAACTTTGCAATATTCATACATGGTATGAGGGGCTAACCTCGGTCTATAAGTTGGAATAAACCTGTTTAACCTACTGAATAAGCGGTGCTCAGTGGTTCGTTCCTTTCACGCATATCCTTCATGAAGACCTGCTCAAAAATGTCCATAGACTTGACCATTGAACATTCCCTTTTTTCATGCACCACTTGTGTTATATTATTACCAAAGCACACTGTTTTACGTAATTGATAAAAATGGTACAGGCAAGCGTAGCCTCTGAAACTTCCAAATATATTTCATCTGGGGATATAATTCAGTTTTATAAAATGTTTTCGCCTCTCGAATTTATTGAGAAGAGTATGTTTTTCACGCTATACTCTGATGGAAGAACTAAAGGTAACAATTGCAAAACAAGAGGGCATTTTTGTCAGGATTTGAGAAAATACTATTTTACCAACAGTAGTATTTTTATGAATTTTTTTAGGATGTAAAACTAGTAGTTCGTTTGCAACTTTTAGAAATAGGTGGAATAAGCAGGAGCGTAACTAGGAGTTTTGTCACCTGGGGCAAAATTTTAGATGGACACAAAGATGAACACAAGCGAGTACACACACACACATGCACACACACAAACACACGAACACGCGCGCGCACACACACACACACACACACACACACACACATATATATATATATATATATATATATATATATATATATATATATATATATATATATATATATATATATATATATATATATATATATATATATATATATATATATAATATTATAAATAATAATATATATAATATATATATATATATATATATATATATATATATATATATATATTATATATATATATATATATATATATATATATATATATATATATATATATATATATATATATATATATATATATATATATATATATATATATATATATATATATATATATATATATATATATTAATCATTTTCTTTTCTGTTTTCAAATAATTCCGCAGCTCATTTTACCGCCTCTCCTGCCTGGCAGGAGATACCACCTGCCCCCCCCCCTATTTACTCCCCTGGGAATAAGTATATGAATGATTTGCATAATATGTAATTAATACGCATTTTATTTTATTTTCATTCATTTTTGTAGGTGTTTAAATATTGTATGCCGTTCTTTTGGGAGTTGAAGGCTGCGAATGGGTATTAAATGATTATTTATATAATTGTATATACTTAATTTGTTTCATGTACTAAGTACTGGGATATTGGTTATGAAAAAGTAAGCTCTGAAAAGTAAACGTCTGCTTCATATTAAACAGGTCATCATTCTTTTGATTCTAATAATAAATAATAAAAAAAAATTAAATTCTTTACTGATACTTTGAAGAAATGATTATTTGTAATGAATTTTATATTTTAAAATGTACTTTTCATGATGTAAAAATTCCTTATTGGACGTGAATTTTTGAAAATTCTTTTCATTAATTGAATGGTGCCTACATTCTGCACCTTTTTGCTACTTAAATTTTTTTTATATAACAAAAAAAAAAAAAAAAACTTTACGTAAAAAAAGTAATAAATATATTTCTCCGTGCACCTCTTTTAACACTTTTACGTCATTTGCCAAATATCTTAACTCTTTCCCTCCTCTTGTTTCAATGAATTTTTGCTTTGCAAAGGGAAGTTATTTTCCTTTCTAGGACTTTAATCATGGTCTTCTTCCCGAAAGTCTTGGGATTATCCAGTTAATATTTTTATTGTGTTATTCGTGTCTTGTTATATATATATATATATATATATATATATATATATATATATATATATATATATATATATATATATATATATATATATATATATTAGGGATGGAGTGAAGTATCGGTATCGGCAAGTATCGGCATATTTTCCGATATCGGTATCGGTATCGGCCTTTTCAGTATCGGTATCGGTATCGGCAAAAATTTGTATAGGAGTAAAGTATCGGTATCGGTAGTAGTATCGGCAAGTATCGGCATATTTTCAGGTATCGGGTATCGGCTTCGGGGAATTTTTAGGTATCGGTATCGGTATCGGTAAAAATTTTGGTATCGCTCCATCCCAGTTTTTATATATACCTATATATATATATATATATATATATATATATATATATATATATATATATATATATATATATATATATATATATATATATATATATATATATATATATATATATATATATATATATATATATATATATATATATATATATATATATATATATATATATATATATATATATATATATATTATATATATATATATATATATATATATATATATATATATATATATATATATATATATATATATATATATATATATATATATATAATATATATATATATATATATATATATATATATATATTATATATAATTATATATATTATATATATATATATTATATATATATAATATAATATATATATATATATATATATATATATATATA
>SEYY01020769.1:122500-157574 GCA_009176605.1 Armadillidium nasatum | reverse complement strand
AACATACATTTTAATTCTTAAACGAGTTCTTGACACTTTTAAGATAAGGTTTTAAGTGAGCGTTTCTGAGACGCATTTTCATTAAACTTTGGCTTTGACGTTGGCTTTAAAAATCAATCTTTTATTTATTGAAAGAATATTTACAATACAGAGAAAGTAGGAGTGTGAATTCAAAGCTCAAATAAAGAGATATGTTTAATAAAGATACGATGTTTTTATAACGGTTTACCCTACTCTCATTTACACACACTATATATATATATATATATATATATATATATATATATATATATATATATATATATATATATATATATATATATATATATATATTATATATATTATATTATATATATATATATATATATATATATTAGTGATGGATCCGCATCCGCATCCGCATCGCGGCATTAACATCCGCACAAAATCAACATCCGCATCCGCATCCGCATCCGCATTTTCGAAAATTAACATCCGCATCCGCATCCGCATCCGCACTTTCGAAAATTCAACATCCGCATCCGCATTCGCATCCGCATCCGCATCCGCATCCATCCGCACTTTCAAAAATTCAATCACATCCGCATCCGCATCCGCATCCGCAAATTAGAAAATATGACATCCGATCCATCACTAATATATATATATATATATATATATATATATATATATATATATATATATATATATATATATATATATATATATATATATATATATATATATATATATATATATATATATATATATATATATATATGCGAATTGTAGATCAAGAGTGAGGGTGAAGAGAGAACTATCGGATTGGTTTAGCATAGGAGTGGGATTGAGACAGGGGTTTGTAATATCTCCATGTTATTTAATCTATTGATGAATGGTTTACTTAGAAAAATGGAGAGAGAAGGGAAGAGTATTACGTTGAGAAATATGGAGGGTGAATGTGAAGTGAATGTTTTACTTTTTGCAGATGATGCGGCATGTGTTGGTGGCAGAATCTGGAGAAAAGATGAGAATACTTGTGAGAGAGTTTGAAGGGAAATGTGCAAACACGAGATTGAAATTCAAATATCTAGTAATGTTGGGTGGAAGGTAAGGGTGGGACGGAAAAAGGAATAAAGAACAGAGTGGTAGAAGGAATGAAAGTATTGGGGGGCCTAAGAAAAGTATGGAAGAAAAGAAAAATTTCGAAAGAAATAAAGATAAGAATGTTTGAATGTATGTGTTCACCTTCTGTATTGTATGTGTGTGAAACATAGACGATAAGTGCTCGGTCGAGAAAAAGTTTCAATGTCTTTGAGATGAAAGATTTGAGAGCGATATATAAATTGAGAAGGATTGATAGGATTAGAAATGAAAGAATAAGGGAGATGTGTAAATGGAAGAAGGGTGTAATTGATAGAGAGGAGGAGGATGTGCTAAAATGGTTTGGACATATGTGAAGAATGAAAGAGAACAGAATGGTTGGCAAGGTACGTAGATCCGATGTAGATAGGGGAAGGGTAGGGGGAGGGGAAGGCCGAAGTGGAGATGGATGGATGGAGTGAGAGTGATTTTGATGGAAGGAATTTGAGTTTAGACGAGGGTAGAAGATTTGTGGAGACAGAGATGGAGGGAGGTGGTGAAAGCGTTGAAAGGTAAGAATAGTTATGTTTGTAAGGGAATTGTGGCGGGCACCACCTCACGAAAGTGGGAAAGGTGATAGTGAATATATATATATATATATATATATATATATATATATATATATATATATATATATATATATATATATATATATATATATATATATATATATATATATATATATATATATATATATATATATATATATATAATATATAATTACATCCGCATCCGCATCCGCATCAAAATTAACATCCGCATCCGCATCCGCATCCTCATCAAAATTAACATCCGCATCGCATCACGCATCCGCACTTTTCAAAAATTCAACATCCGCATCCGCACTTTCGAAAATTCAACATCCGCATCCGCATCCGCATCCGCACTTCTCCAAAATTCAACATCCGCATCCGCATCCGCATCCGCAAATTGGAAAATATGACATCCGATCCATCACTATATATATATATATATATATATATATATATATATATATATATATATATATATATATATATATATATATATATATATATATATATATATATATATATATATATATATATATATATATATATATATATATATATATATATATATATATATATAATATATGCCAATGTCTCATACCTCACGACCAAGTATCAGCAAACAGTAGTTGATAACATCAGGCGTCATTTGTCAAGAAAATATCAATTAAGGATTATGTGACGAAAAAGCCACTCTGCAATACAAGCAAATAGAGTGATGCTAAATAGTTCTGTAGGTAATCGAGCACTCACAAGAGAAAAATGAGATCCTTCTATTTCGCATCACTGGAAAAGTTAGATCTAGAGTATTCTGAAAAGAGAATCGTACGCTCTGGAAGGTTCATATATTATTTCTGTGAAGAAGATAAAAATGAGTAGAAAGACAAAGGAATTCGGAATTTTGGGAAGATAATTTAGATTTATTTTCCTGGTTAACGTACATAAATTATTTGTGGTCATTAACTCCAAGGCTCCCTCTCTAGAGATTTATATTTTCCTCTTAGGTTAATTTTTTTAAAAAAACAAATTAAATGGTCATTAGCATAAGGGTAGAGTAATGTGGAAGGAAAGAAGGAAATGTACAGAATAGAACGAATAGAGGGATTACTCCAAATGGAAAAATAGTGCTTGTTCACGACAGCTGTAATATATTCTCTGAAAAGGAAATCACATAAACTTACAAAAACAAATGCAAAGCCAGAAATAGTGAGTATAAAAACAGGAAAAACTTCGAAATTTTCAAATTTTGAGTTAGAGGTAAAAATTTGAGAGAAAAGTTCAGCTTTTGCAGAAGGAAGGAAAGTCGAAAGATCATCAGAAGGTGAAGTGAAAAAGGAAGAATTACCAAAGAAGTTATTTATTTTATGTTTGACAAAATAAGTTTTGGGTTTTTACGGAGAATAAGCTTAGATTTTTTTTCTCTTTTTCTTTATTTTATTTTATTTATTAATTTATTTTTTTGTGTGTGTTTAGGTAGGAAGGCAACGGATAGGATTTTCTCTTTTTATAAAATAGAAAAAAAAAGATTTTCTTTACAATATCAAAATCAATATTTCCAATTTTACAAAAGAACGTATTCAGAGCGACTTCTTTGTTCCGAAAATTCTCTCTCTCTCTCTCTCTCTCTCTCTCTCTCTCTCTCTCTCTCTCTCTCTCTCTCACACACACACACACACACACACACACACACACACACACACACACACACACAACACATATTAAACAATAAGTTTTTACCTAAATAGACCTTTTAAATTTCTACACCATACGTTATAAGATTTCAAATTTAAGTTTGTTTTCTTTAGTTTTTCTCACATCTTGTCTGACAGTTTTACCAATAATAATAGTATTATTTATATATACTATATATTATATATATATATATTTATATATATATATATTATATATATATATATTATATATATATATATAAAGAGTGGGGCGTAACGCGTTACATGTAAGGCGTTAGTAACGGGCGTTAAAATTTAAGAGAAACGGTAAGCTTAAAAGGGTTTTAAGATGTAACGGTGTGTGTAACGCTCCATTTTTAAATTATAACGGGTTTTTCCGTTACTCGTTACTCGTTACATCCTACACACGAAATCACTGTGTTGACATTTTTGTTTATTTTTATGGAAACGAATTTTAATTTTTCAAGATTTTAAATAAATATATAATAATATAATATATATAATATATTTATATATAATATTATTTATATATATATTTTATATATATATATAATATTATATGTTATATTATAATATTATATATATACGTCTTGTGAATCTTGAATCTCCTAACTCGATGTTCTGTGGCTTAAAATCATTCTTACTCCCAATAATCTTGTGCTTCTGCTACTGTTCTCCTAATAGAACAGATTTTTCTACCTTTTTTGAAGTATCTTAACTACTTCTCACGAGACTGTTACATCTTCGCATCCAAATACTGAGGTCCACTATTTAGGTGATTTCAACGTACACAACACTGAATGGCTAGGTTCCTCTCATACCGATTCAGGGGGAGAGGAGGCCGAATCATTCAGCATTCTCAACGATCTGGAGCAACTGATTAAAGAACCAACACACATTCCAGATCGTCCCAACCAATTCTTGAACACCTTGATTTATGCTTCACTACTAGTCCTTCTCTCTTAAATACTGTATCTTCGCACCTATTGGTAAAACCACAATCTAATTTGTCTTAATTTTCATGCTTTCTCTCCAACTGCTCCACCCTGCCCTAAGCGTATCTTCTGGCACTTTGATCGGGCTGACTGGGGGGCTTTGCGTTGCTTCTACGCTAACTATTCCTGGAGTGACTGCTTTGTCTCTGGAGACGCTTCGGTCTCTGCCGATAATTCCGTAATCGTTGATGGATGAGCAGGTTCATCCCCTCTTCAACTAAATCCTTCTCCTCAAAATCCATGGTTTCGATTGCGCTTGCTCTTCATTCAGGCTAGAGACATCGCGTATTCGAGTGGAAAAATTCTCCTTTCTCCACTCTAGCTAATTTTCATTCAGATCGGAATCGTTGCAGGGATATTCTTCGACGAGCAAAGCAGACTTTCACCAAACGAAGGTGTGCTGAGCTCCTAAATTCTCCTACTGAAAAATCTTTTTGGCCTCTTGCCAAACATCTCCAAAAATTTCTGTAAATCTTCCTTTTCCTCCTCTTATTTCGCTTGATGGTTCTGTTGCTAACACTCAACTGAAAAGGCTAATCTCTTCGTCCTCCTATTTCTCCTCTAATTCTACCCTGGACGACTCGGCAATCCTCCTCCTACTCTTTCTTCTCTCAGAGGTCCCATGCCTTGCTGTGATTTCATTTGACCAGGTGATGGGCTTCTGAAGTCTATGAACGTTAGGAAGGCAAGCGGCCCGGATGGCATTCCTCCCTGAGTTTTTAAGGGATGTGTGCCTCTGAGCTGGCTCCGTCCTCGTTCAACTTTTCTCTCTATGCCTCAATACTAGTACTTTCCCTCAGTGTTGGAAGCGCGCAATAGTCCAACCTATTCCGAAAAAAGGTAGCCGCTCTGATCCTTCCAACTATCGCCCTATAGCTCTCACTTGTATTCTGTCTAAGATCTTTGAAACCCTTTAACTCTCACTTCTTAGATCATCTGGAATCTCATTCCCTTCTTTCTGATCATCAGTATGGCTTTTCGTCGTTCGATTTCTACTGGTGATATACTTTCCTATCTCACAGATCTATGGTCTTCTGCCTTAGGGACCGATGGGGAGACTTGCGTGGTGGCGCTTGACATATCTAAGACGTTTGACCGGTATGGCATACGTCATGCTTTCCAAGCTCCCCTCCTTGGGTTTCCTCTTTCTTTGCTTACTTATGTCTTTTTTTTCTAATCTTTTCGGCTGTTGTTGATGGAGCGACTTTTCTTCCTTTCCTGTCAATATGGTGCTCATTCTGTACTTATTGAACTTATCTCTCACTGTTCATATCCTACATTCATATGCCGATGACTCACCCTCATTTCTTCCACTATTTTCAAATTCTCCTTCCTTTGCATCTAGAGTACCCTCAATTTCCGATTTCATCTGGATCACCATTTTTGCTAACTTGTAAAATTCAACACTAGTCAATCTTCCTCTTACCTCGTTCTATGTGGTTGATCTTCCTTGATATCGCTCATCCACCATACTAAGAAGCTGTGTTTGTTTAGCTCTTCCTCCAGTTATTTATCTCCATCCGAACCTTGTATGAAGTGCTCTCCTTACTGGGGTGGCTCAGGTTTCATCAATAGGGTTATTCTTAAGACTTATCTGCCGTTTGCTTGACTCTATCTTTGCGACGTGAGCTTCTGTCACTATTTTACTACTTAAATAAGGGAACTATCCGTGTTACTTTTACGGGTCCCGCACAAGGGGTGCAATTCTAATCTTTTTCGTGGACATAGGCAATTTCTTGCGCTTATTCTTCTTTCCTGCCACCTCTGCTAATTTCCATCTTCTTAATTCCACTGCATTAATCTTTCAACCCGCGCTGCCTCCCCCTGAAATTTGGTTGTACTGTTGGGTTTTTAGCTGGAGTTTTGGTACTTTTTACTTTTGGCTCCTTGTAGGGCTTTTTGGTCTGGTGTAAATAATATATATATATATAATATATATATATATATATATATATATATATATATATATATATATTATATATATATATATATATATATTATATTAATTTTTTTTTATTTTTTATTTTTTTTTTCTTTCTTTTTTTTTCTTAATTTTATTTATGCTCAATATGGTTACTGAAAATTATTATCATTTATTATAAAGTGATTAACTGTTTAAATAGATCTTAATTATATATTATTTATTATTATTTATTATTATTATATTATTATATATTATTATTATATATAATTATAATTATTAATACTTATTACTGTCAATTTTTTTTATTATTACCATTATCATTATTAATATTAATAATATATCTACTCTTAATACTTTGCATACCGTCCAATAAAATTAAACAATGTTGAAAGAAGATCGGCTAACTAGGGTTCAAAGTGAAGCACAATTCAGATAATCTTCTACGTTTATTAATAAAGTAAATTATAAAAAAAATTTCAAATATGGATAATATTGTATCACTAAATTCCATAAATGTATATCATTTATTGCACTAAATTTATATAATGAAACTTAAAATATATATAACAATTTTAAAAACTATATTTATATTATTTGGTCAATGATAGTAATATAAATTGCACTTTTTGAATAAAAGTTTAAAAACTGTTAGTTAATCCAATGATTTAATCGTCAGCAGTAAATATGTATACATATGTTCATGTGCGAAAACTGTAAACTAATAATTAAGCCCGAAACTGACCAAAAGTAACGCGTTACATGTAACGGCGTTACAGTAACGAGTAACGGTAACGCTCCAAAGGATTTTAAAATGTAACGATGTAACGGTAACGCTACACCTTTTCTCTCAAGTAACGAGTAACGGTAACGCTACCCAATTTCATGTAACGAGGCCCACCTCTGTATATATATATAAAAGCATAATAAGTAAATTATGTAGGTGAGGAGATTGATTGAATATTTAGGTTGTCATGTAAATATTTAAGATTGTACAAACAGTATTTGCAAACGAGGAGTTATTTATTTACGTGTAGAAATCGTTTGTGATCAAATCTGACCTAAAAATCTTTTTACGTATCGTAAAATAAAGAGATGGTATGATAGAGGTAATTAATTGGGTACCGTAAATTGGAAATATAAATAATGAACAAATTGATTGATTCATTCATTGATATATATATATATATATATATATATATATATATATATATATATATATATATATATATATATATATATATATATATATATATATATATATATATATATATATATATTATTATATTGTAGAAGTAAGACGTAACATCGTCTGTAACTATGAAAGTATACCATATTGAGTATTTATTACCCGTAGAGGTTTGGCTGGTTCTTTCCTATGTACACCTTTGTCCTTTGGTTCTTTCTTTACTCGTTTCATTTTCTCAGAGGATATCTCTAGGGTATCCTGTACCTAACACTGGAGTGTCTCATACTCAATCTCCATTCCCTTCTTCACTATATCCACAGACCTACAAGCACATACTCAAGTTTAATGTTCATAAAATGCAACAACTTAAAATAACGAATTATAAATCTACCATGGAGATGCTTAGAGGGATTGCATCCAAACAATGCCACTCATCCACTCCTCGCCCCTTCATCACTTAGGAGATAGTGAATATTCCTATGATGGGGTGGGGGCCGCCAATACTTTCCTGCCGGATTGCTCTGGCGTATGGTCTTCTTTTTCAAAAATTTCTACAATATCTGCGGCATCTTTTCAAATTTCGACTTTGCTTAAGAGCACCTCTTCTTCGAGAACTCATACATTGTTCGTAACCATAATTCTGGAGCTGAAACATTCTGATAGCAAACTCTTCTATGTTTCTTCTTACTGTTTCTATCCTCAATTTTAAGCCAAAAGTGGTAGCCATGTATATGGGTACGAAAATGTTGTTCGTTCTCATGTCTCTAAACGGAAGTCTTCTAAACTTTCTACCTTGGTGACTTAGGTTATCTTGTCAATCTACAACAAAATTCATTTATTCTGTTTTTATTTCCTAATACTATTGACTATTCTAAATATTTTGACTATCTAAGCTCTCTTCTCGCTGCACAGAAATTATCATTTTAGGTGATTTTCAGTGCTCACCATTGCCGATCTTGTAGTACTCATGATACTGTCAATAAACTTGCTTTCCACTTCTTTATCCCAAATGGCCTTAAGCAGATAGTGCAGCTCCTTACTCGCACCTCTGATCGCCTTGGAGATGAAATCAAAAATTCTAGACATTTTTTTAAATTTCTAATCCTTCTACGTATCTTCTTCTGTCTTTTCAAGACTTCAGCAAAAGAAACTCTAGCCCACTGCAAAGAAAAGTTTTTGACATTTCGGTGCAACAAATTAGTCAGACGTGCGTTCATAATTTGATTTTACTTGGAATTATTATTCCTTCGACGGGAGGGGTTCTCTCGGAGTGCGCAGAGCGAATAACCTAGTTGATTTTCTTTGGTCATGGAGACGTACATTCTATACTTTTTCCCTTCAACTAAACCTAAAAAACCTAAGTTTAATTCTGCTTATTCTCGTTCCATTGGCTGCAAGGATTACAGTTGTCTTCAAATTCCAGAAACTCATGCAATTTATATGTCATTCCGGAATCACGCAAAATCCATTCTTAGTAACAATAAATAATGTTTTCTTCGTAGAAAATCAAAAATCCTTTTAGTTCCTCTTCTTCACGCATAAAACGTCAACCCTAACTTTGCTTATTCTTATTTCCCTCCTCTTGTGTCTTTAGGCACCACAGCTGCCGTTTTACTTTCTGATAAAGTTGAATTCTTCCCTTCGCTCACATTTTTGCCTTTTATTCCACCTTAGACGATTCCGGAGCTATTCTTTTTTATCTAACTCATGTTCAGATTGCCACTCCTTCTAAAGACGATATTTCTACTCTCTCTGAGCTTAACGCTAAGAAGGTGAATGGTCCTGATTGTATTCTTCCTTTTGCATTGTTTTTCAGACTGCAAAATAAACCCTCTCGCGACTTTCAATGATGATGATGATGATGATATATATATATATATATTATATATATATATATATATATATATATATATATATATATATATATATATATATATATATATATATATATATATATATATATATTATATATATATATATATATATTATATATTATTGTTTTTGTGTGCGTGTTTTGAGGTTGGAAGTTTGGATGCAAAAGCAATGCAAAGAATAAATATGAAGCATATCTTATTTTGATGTCACATAAATGAAGTAACGACGTGATTGTAGACAACGAATAACCGAATGAAATATCAAAGTAATGATAAAGTAAATATGGGTCCCCCCAATTCTCCTACAGCTATAATTCAAGAATTATGACGTCACTACCTCAAATGAACAACTCCAAGAGAAATAGAGAATTTGATATAAAGAAAAAGAAACGACAATTACAATTAAAAGCACAATGAATGATGAAATGTAAGGTACGAATGGCAACAATGTCTAAATAAGAAAGTTACCACAATCAATTTCGGCTTTTGAAAAACAAGCTTAATTAAGAGTATATGACGAATATTTTCGGAAAGAGAGGAAAAGAAACTCTGTAACATAGAAAGTATCTCGCAAGACTTTAGCGCAGGTGACAAAGTTCTTTCACTAAGACAAAGTATCAAAGTATGTTTAGTTGGGGGATACTCCTCTCTCTCTCTCTCTCTCTCTTCTCTCTCTCTCTCTATATATATATATATATATATATATATATATATATATATATATATATATATATATATATATATATATATATATATATATATATATATATATATATATATATATATATATATATATATATATATATATATATATATATATATATATATATATATAAAACAAGCAAAATCTACAAAGTGTTTACTCTACATTGGTAATTAATTATTTATTAATGTCACAGTACAAATAAAACTAATTTACTTTGTCAACAGAAATAATATTTCTTTATAAAAAGTATAAAAAGAGGCAGGAAAGAAAAAAGTAACTATCTAAGATAGGAGAAAGAAGAAACAGAAAAGAAAAATCATCGTTTCTTTATTTGAACGATAAAAGATTATCAGCCATTCCTATAAATGCAAATTATACAAAATGCAAAATATGCTGAAAAATTGAAAATTAAAGTGATTGGAAACGTAATTATAAAAATTAGGCTTACATTTGGGAGGACATTTTAAATTTGCTGAGAGAAGAGAGAGCGAGTGCAGTTAGAGAGAATTTTGACTAATAGGAAGCTTAATGATTTTGCCAATTTTAAAATTCACATATTAACTTACTGCACACAATAGGAATAACCTCACCGAATCGTTGGAACAAATGACAATAATATCACTTTTAGTAATTTATCTTTTCTGTATTGAAAAGTGTGTTGTGTCATTTTTGAAACTTATTTCAATGATTCGTTGGGACTTTTAATTGCAGGCTTCTATCGGAAATTATTCTTCATTTTATTATTTTATTATTATTATTATTATTATTATTATTATTATTATTATTATTATTTATTATTATATTATTATTATTATTATTATATTATTATTATTATTATTATTATTATTATTATTATTATTATTATATTATTATTATTATTATTATTATATTATTATTATTATTATTATTATTATTATTATTATTATTATTAATTGTGGAATTTGATTAATATACGTATTATGCCGGGATTCAAAGAACATAATGAAATTGGCAATTCGTAACATCTTTCAGGTATTAGGAAAATTTGATCAAATAACACCTGATTTAATCAGTCGTTTATTGTGAGCATGTCACAATATAGAAATATGTTTATGCATGTGTTCTTTAAAGCCCTGATTATTAATAAAACTAATTAAAATAAATTATAAACCCAATAATATAAAAATAAATAAAAAAGCTTATTTCGACTCTCTCTCTCTTTCTCTCTCTCTCTCTCTCTCTCTCTCTCTCTCTCTCTCTCTCTCTCTCTCTCTCTCTCTCTCTCTCTCTCTCTCTCTCTATATATATATATATATATATATATATATATATATATATATATATATATATATATATATATATATATATATATATATATATATATATATATATATATATATATATATATATATTACTTTTTTTTCTCTCTCTCTCTCTCTCTCTCTCTCTATATATATATATATATATATATATATATATATATATATATATATATATATATATATATATATATATATATATATATATATATATATATATATATATATATATATATATATATATATATATATATATATATATATATATATATATATATATATATATATATATATATATATATATATAAGCCAAAACAAACAAAGATAAGAATGACTTTTGTCAATATTTTGTCGATTAATTCGTTCTAAAAAAGCCAAAAAAATCTGAGATTGAGTCAACCTCATTTAAGAATGATGACTCTTCATTATTAAATGATGATTCATCATTATTTCTTTGTTTAATCATTATTTTATCCTTTGTATAAAGCAACAATTTTATTATTTGCTTATTTTGGGCTCAACTCCTTTCTCGTACACACTGTTGTAATAATATATATATATATATATATATATATATATATATATATATATATTATATATATATATATATATATAAATATATATATATATATATATATATATATATATATATATATATATATATATATATATATATATATATATATATATATATATATATATATATATATATATATATATATATATATATATATATATATATATATATATATATATATATATATATATATATATATATATATATATATATATATATATATATATATATATATGTAACGGTATTGTAACTAATTTCCCCTCCCCCCTTCGTCCAATACAACATTTGTAATGACTCCGGCATTCTCTTCTTTTGCTCAATAATTGCTGTTATATTAATGGCTTATTACGGAAACTGAATCTTTGTTACAACTCTTAATGGCTCTAATTACTAGTTAATTTAATTAAGATTCTTGAAATAAGATAACAATTATTAAAGTTGAAATAATGATGCCATTTGAATCAGCCAATGAGAAACGGGCTCTCTCTTGAAGGAATTCTTCCGCTGGTGGAAGGACGTGCCGTGAGGGAAGGCGTTGCCGAGTTAGTTCATCATCTGACAGAGTCACCAAAGGTCTCTTGCCTGTGGTGGCAAGGTGAACGCTAAAACATCAATTTAATTCCCATTAAAATATTAATAGTGAATATAAGAAACACTAGATCTCACAAAGGATTAGAAAAAGGGAACGGAGAGTTACGGTGCTTTGTATAATTTAGATAAACGAAAGATACTTCCATTTATTTGTTTTGTAACTACTGTAGATTTAAGGAAATAAAGATTAAAATAAAACAAAGCTTTTGGTAACAAATTCTCCTTTAACTACCGCGTTTCAATCGAAGCAAATGTAGTGACCCCTATAGTGACTAATTAACGCCCAAATCTGCTGATTTAAATTTGAGAAAAATATTAAAACTTGCTGAAAAAAATAAATAAAGAAGAAAGTGAAAGCGAAATTGATACAGCGAACAATTCCGAAAAAAAGGAGAAAGAAGGAATTTCTACAAGCGACACAAAGAAACCTACCCCATTCCCCCGTTATTGGGTTAGGGTGATAGAAGAGACTCAAGTTACACCTTCGAAGAACAACCAAGGTTCAAATCCCCCATTTTAAGTTTAAGAAAGTGAGGCATATATGAGGAAATGCCCGAGGAAAAAGTACACACTGATGCACACATTAACGTGTACACGCCACCGAGCAGAAGGAATCAGAGGATACAAGAAATAAATAAAAGAAACAGTAATAATAAGAAAACTTTGTGTATGTGTGTGTTTTTTTTAGTGTATAATGATAATTATTAATATTAAAATTAATAATACTAATAATAATAGTGATAAGAAAAATAAAATAAAAATGGAAGTATATTATTATAATAATAATAATAATAATAATAATAATAAGAACAAATAATAATAATAATAATAAGAATAATAATAATAATAATATTAATAATGATAAAATAATAATAATGATAACTATAATTATAATAATAATAATGATAGTGATAATAATAATAATAATGATAATAATAATGGTAATAATGATAATGTAATGGCAATATTAGTTGTGATTGGTAATTGGAGGTTGTCGAAAGATCCCTAACGCGTTATGAATTTGGATGAAAAAGAAAAAAGAAAAATAAGCAATAGTTGCCGAAAAAGGATTAGAGAGATAGAGAAGCAAAACAACAAAGTCTCATCATATCTAGAACACATCAGTGTGACGAATTTTCGAGAACAGATGATTCACGTCAGATAGTTGAGAAAGGCTCGTAAAAATGAGAAACTTTAAAAATCGCATTGGATTTTGGGAACTTTAAACAGAATAGCTTGCTAAGGCCAAAGTTAATTTCTTTCATATTAAAAGTATAGAAAGTCCGAAACCGTAAAACCGCTATACGGAAGAAGAAATTTAACAAAACTGAAAGCAAGAGGAAGCTTCTAGAGTAATAAATGAAGATGAAGATAACCAATAAATTTTAAAATTTTTTAATTAAAACGAGATGAGATTTTTTTTAAGACTCACCTAGAACTACGTAAAGATCGAAAGAAATCGGAAAAGGAAACACACGCGACCAGAATGAAGGCAAGGATTTGGTTTTGGAGATATTCTTAGTTCGAATGTAGAAACAAATTCTAAAGAAAAGGTAAAACGATAGCAAATACCCCCCGTGATTTGCGCAGGAGTGTTCCTAACGCTCAGTTTCCTGAAGAGTAAACTTTCTACGAGGAATAAAGATATTGTTGGAACCTATATCTGAGCCATAAATTACTGGAAGCCGAGTTACATTTTTTTTTGCCCACTTTCCTAGTAATGAAAAAAGCAAGCACTTGAGAGAAAAAAACTTCGTTCACAATTTCAGGATCAAATAAGCGTTTGTTTTATTCGAATGAATTCCAAATTAATAATTGCAAGGGATCATTGGAAAAATTTTTCAATTACCTTTAATATGTTGAAATATTTGTGGGGAAGGTTGAACATCTTGTAACGGTATTGTAACTCCTTTCCCCCTCCCCCCCTTCGTCCAATACAACATTTGTAATGACTCCGGAATTCTCTTCTCTTGCTCAATAATTGCTGTTATATTAATGGCTTATTACGGAAACTGAATCTTTGTTACAACTCTTAATGGCTCTAGTTAACTAGTTAATTTAATTAAGATTCTTGAAATAAGATAACAATTATTAAAGTTGAAATAATGATGCCATTTGAATCAGCCAATGAGAAACGGGCTCTCTCTTGAAGGAATTCTTCCGCTGGTGGAAGGACGTGCCGTGAGGGAAGGCGTTGCCGAGTTAGTTCATCATCTGACAGAGTCACCACAGGTCTCTTGCCTGTGGTGGCAAGGTGAACGCTAAAACATCAATTTAATTACCATTAAAATATTAATAGTGAATATAAGAAACACTAGATCTCACAAAGGATTAGAAAAAGGGAACGGAGAGTTACGGTGCTTTGTATAATTTAGATAAAATGAAAGATTCCATTTATTTATTTTGTAACTAGATTTAAGGAAATAAAGATTAAAATAAAACAAAGCTTTTAGTAACAAATTCTCCTTTAACTATCGCGTTTCAATCGAAGCATATATATATATATATATATATATATATATATATATATATATATATATATATATATATATATATATATATATATATATATATATATATATATATATATATATATATATATATATATATATATTATAAATTTATATTAGAGATGGCATCCCACACCCCGCGCAGCATCCTCATCAAAATTAACATCCGCATCCGCATCCGTAAATGAGAAAATATGACATGGATCCATCATAATTATAATATATATATATATATTATTAATATATATTATATATATATATATATATATATATATATATATATATATATATATATATATATATATATATATATATATATATATATATATTCCATACAGAGATGGAATTAATGAAAATACTTTTCAATTTCAATTTATTCCTAAATTTACAAGTGGAAAAAGTATTAATTTACGAGTGTCTCACTAATATCTTCAGACCCACTCTTCATTTTCCTACTGTACCCAAGCAAAAAATATACTTAAAACTTCTATATATAGGATCACTTACATCTCAACTTAATAGAAATATTCTTACTATAATTGAAGCTACATTCCCGCAACGCCAGTTCATTCTTATAAATTATAACTCCCTCTCAATTTATGGTTTCTTCAGACACAAAGAATCTCACCCAATGCTTCTCAGATCCTTTATATTTTATTTATTTAATTGTACTGCTTCAGATGTAGACCAAACTGGTCTACAATTGAAAGTAAGGATTGATAAGCATAGAGGAGTTTCCTTTAGAACTGACCATCCTCTTTGCTCTCCTATACACTCTGCCATAAAAGACCATGGACATACCCACCCTTTTTCTTCATTAAATTTTTCTGTTCTTCAACATGCATCTTCCCTTCTTGATCATAGGATTTTGAAGTTTTATTTATAAAAAACTCATTGCCCATATATATATATATATATATATATATATATATATATATATATATATATATATATATATATATATATATATATATATATATATATATATATATATATATATATATATATATATATATATATATATATATATATATGTATATATATATATGTATGTTGCTGTTATAGCTTAAACATGGTCTCGCCGTTAATTATTGTGCGTCAAGTAAGAACAGAAATCTGTGATCCGATTTCTGTAGTCTGAGAAGTTTTGAGTTTCTCGATACAGTCATACACGGTACAACACTGCCCCCATATTTTATTGAGAGTCTGCGATGAATTTTAGCCCCTGACACACCCACAAAACCACATACCTCAGACATTTTCCTCTAGAAAGTAAAATTCAGTTTTTCCTCCCCAACTCTATATTATTTTCATAAAAAACATTTACATACCAAAATAACAACGATATTTATTAAGTAAGATAAAATATACAAATCGAAATCTTTAATTAAGCTATTTGATACTGATAAGGTTATCACTGAAACCTAACATCCTACTCGTGTGAAAAAGGAAGATGTTCAGTCCTTTTGTTAGAGAAATTTCCCTGACTCATACATACTGTACGACGTACTTCATTCCACATACATGATAAAATATGCTTTTGGTACTGTTTTACCTAACCAACTACCCCAACTTCATTAAATTTCCTCTTTACTGGACGTGTGAACTCGCTCTCCAGTTCCTGAGGGTTATTTGGGTTTCTAGATGACGTACGGGTGAGGAATAATAATAATAATAATAATAATAATAATAATAATAATAATAATAATAATAATAATAATAATATAATAATAATATATATATATATATATATATATATATATATATATATATATATATATATATATATATATATATTATATATAATATATATATATATATATATATATTCTCCTTTTTTTTGCAGGACCACCTCCACCACCCCCTCCCCCTCCATTCTCAACAGGGGCTCCAGCCCCTTCACCAAAGCCACCTGTAGAGGTAAGTTCATGAATTTAAATATTTTTAGCATTCTTATTAACTGTATTTTCTTGCTCTTTCTTATATATATATATATATATATATATATATATATATATATATATATATATATATATATATATATATATATATATATATATATATATATATATATATATTGTATGTAAATAGCCCTAGCGTAGGAATCATACTGGGAGTTTTATTTTTAACAAACGGAAAACTGGGAATCTAACTCGGGCATTAATGGGTAATTAATGAGGTAGTTAATCCTCATCCTCATCCACAATAAGAGTTACCACAATATTCATATTCCCTTTGTATAAATATATGAAATATATAATAAATATTTGAATGAGCATTAATGTTCAAAAGATTTTTTCTCCTTTGAGAATGCCTGAAATTGGATATCTCTTGATGAAAGAAAAGCTATTACCTTGAAATTGATATTTTAAAACAAAATAGATTTGTAGTTTTTGAGGAAAGGTGAATTTAAAGATTAAAATATAATTTTTTTTCTCTCTTCTTACCACCACTCACGGGCAGATACATTTTCAAGGAATAAAATTAGTATTTAAAAAAAAAAAAAAAAAGGTTATTCTCTTAAAATTTATCAGTCTCTTTCTGGAGAATTTGAAAGCAATATGAAACCAATTTATTTTAAGGATCGACAATGAGTTAGAAAGCATCTAAGGCAACTAAGTTAGATTTGCATTTATATAAAAAAGTGAAAAATACCGTAGAATAAAAAATCTGTTATCGATTTCGAGCCTTTCTGTTAATACTATAGTATCTATTGAAATTATTTTCTAAAATAATTAGCAGTAAAGTTAAAACCTTAGAAAGTTTCAAAAAAGAACGAATCCCGGTATTAAGCCATGAAAATATTATCAAAACTTAGACCCTTAAAATAGAATACAAAATTTCTTCCAAATTATTTTCATAGAAGAATTCCAAAATGACAACAACAACGAAGGAAGGACGCCCAATTTACAATGCAAGAAATCGAAACAAATTCTTTTACTGTTTGTATTCAATATTTTGGGTCTGGTATTTATCATCCTTCTCACTAACTTAAAAAACTCAAAGATCCCTAACTTTAAGTGAATAAGTTCACTTAAAGTTAATATTAAAGTTAAAGTTAATATATGTTTGTAATCTAGATTATAAGAGAGTGGTCTTCTCTATCTCTCTCATTATATATATATATATATATATATATATATATATATATATATATATATATATATATATATATATATATATATATATATATATATATATATATATATATATGAAGCTTATTTTATAAATTTCTTTACTGTCTTTCATTTATATGTTTTAAATTGTTGAGTATTAATATTTCATTAAATATTTATAAATTAGAATAAAAAAAATAGAAATAAAGTTTAGGAAAAATCACCTTCTTAAATTTTCAAATAAAATAAATATTACTTTATATTGTAGAAATGTAAAATTACCCTTATCTATTATCCTATTCTAAGAATAGGATTTTTTTTTTTTAAGTTTGTCAGTTAAATCATTTAGTTTAGGTTTCTACAATTCTTTGAATTGAATCTTTAAGTTTTTCAGGTTCCTTCGAAAGCCCCCCCTCCCGTAGCAATTCCAGCTGCACTCGCAGGAGCTATGATGAAGGAGAAGAAACCATTTACTTACACTCCTGGAGGACTTAATTTGGCAGAAATAAAGTAAGGAATTTAATAACTAAGAATATCTCTTTCGTAAAATTTTTGTTTAATTATTTTATGATTAAGATATTCTCGGGACAAATGCAAAAGTTATTAAAGGTTCTTAGGGATATTTTTCTAACTTTTTAATTAAAAGTTATGATATGATCTATTTTTAAACAAATTTAATTTAGTAGGCTTTGGGTAGGGGTAATGTAATGGGCAGTTTCGAATCTTACATCTGGCAGTCAAACGTAGGGCTTTGGGATATTTCAAAGATGCATTCTTCATCCACTCCAACTCAGATCTCCTCGCATGCAGCGCCGACTTCAAAGGAATGCCAGCATGGAGGGAGTTCGCCCGTCTCCTTTGGCTCAGCAGCCACCCCAGTCGCCAGGGACGTCGGCACCAGCAATGATACCTCATCATGGAATGATTCAAGTACTTCCGATGCCTGGTATGGGAATGGCACCTGTGGTAAAGCCTCAGCCTAAAGAACCCCCAAAACCTAAGAGAAACGTGTGTGGGCCTGCTCCACCACCTCCTCCATTCGCAATATCTGGAGAGAGTAGTATCGAGCATTCACCTTCAGCTACTCCACTAACGACTCCAGCATCAACTCCTGCTAGCAGTTCTGGAATATCCTCGGCTGCCACAAGTGCACTTTCCTCACAGTCTACTGCACCAATTTCAAATTCAAATTCATTGGAAACGGATGAACAGTTAATAAAAGAAAAATTGGAAAAGGCTGCTGAACCGGGTTCCAATATACCATCTCCTCCACCCCCTCCTCCTTCTAGTACTGCTTCTCATAAAAGATATTCACTTCCTTCCCTCTCTTCTCAACAGTCTTCAAGCCCTTCAAGACCTGAATCTGAAAGTCTGCAATCTTCAATATCTACCTTCTCCTCGTCCAATGATGCGTCCAAATCCTCAAACGACTTGCCTCCAAACGAAAAAGAAAACATAGTAATTAATACTTCAAAAGTGGAAGAAAAATCTGAATCAGCAATAGAAAATGAAAAAAAATTGACACCCATTAATTGTGATTCGAGCCAGGGAAATCAGGAACTTTCTAATGAAACAAAAGAAAATAATAAAGAAATTTCTAGTTCTGATCACGATCAAGAATCAAAAATTGTGATCAGAACAAATGAGGAGCAAAAGCCAAATTAATTCAGTAGAAATTTCAGCTAATAACGAAAGTACAAAACAAAATCAGGTGAAACTAGATTGTAAATCTGAGTCGAGAAACAAGGAAGAAAGTCAAAGTACTGAGAAAATTGAGCCTCAGACTAAGTTAGATAATAAAGTCACAGTAATTGAGAACAGTAATTTAAGTCCTAAAACAGAAACATTATCACAGCCTCAGACCAATCATAATCACAGTAAGACGTTTGTTCAGGACAATGTACAAATTCAGGAAAATGCATCGAATCAGACTCAGTCTTCCCATGAAGTTTTCTCGCCTAATTCTATGCCATTAGAAAAAAGTAATTTTGTCAACCAAAAAGTATTACCTAAACCACTTGAAAACCGTCAAAATATTACTTCAATCAATATTCAACAGAACCAATCTACTCCACCTATAGATAAAAGAAGTCCAAATGCTATACCAACCGAAAGAGTTAATGCTGGAGTTGAAAATAATAAGCAATCACCAAAAATACAGGATAACCTCCATAATACCACCTCTGTCACCTTTCAACCTTTTCGAACAGGTGTTAGGATGGCTTCTCCACCTACTGAAGTTAGAAGAAGTCAGAATTCTAATTTTGACAGGATGACACGGCAAGCTTCGCTTCCTGCTGATGCGAATTCCCCACAAATTAACGCTAATTTAGGTTCCATATATGTACCACCAGTGTCCATATATGTACCACCAGTGAGACAAATTTCTTCTGAATCACCTGGACAGAGCAAATCGGCTCCCCAATCAGCTCATTGCTTAAGTTCCAGCCCAACAGGACTGAATAAAGGGCCATTACCATGGATGTGTGGAGTTAAAAAGGAACCATCTCCTCCTCCTGAGTTTTTAGTTTACGCCCAAAAAGCTCAAGATCGAATTCAGAGACAGAGATCTTTAACTCAGCAAGACAACAACCGACAACAAATTTATAATCCAAAAGGAAATGAAACGAAGAATTTACAACAAAATGGATATTTTCACCCTTCCACAACTTATTCTCCTACTAATACCATAACCACCAAACCGACAAATAACAATGAACAGTACAATTGGAGGTTACCAGCTCATCAAGCTAGTCTAAAGAATCAGCAGCATCAGCAACAACAGCAACAACAGCAAGCTCAACAACAAAAGAGTCAAGTGTCAAACTTCAACCAACCTCAGACACAAATAGGGCAACAAAGTCAGCAAACAAGATTTTCGCAATTTTCCCAGCAACAAAGCATGACATTGCCAAAGAACCGCCCTAAAGAGCGTATTATACCCATTATGATGGAAGAATCTTCGCTTGCTACTACACCTTCAAGTATTCCAATGTCAGGTGGAACTAATACTTTACCAAATAAAATGAATTATCAGTCTTACCCGCAGAGACAACATTCTTGGTCAAAACCTTCTTCAGTTCCCTCTTCTCCTATGGGAGTAAACGCAGCATTCTCTCCCTTTGATCAAGACAACCATCATCCTTCATCTAATGCACTAGAAGCACTGCAACAGATGCAGCAGAATTTAGCTAAACTCAATTGTGGTCTCCAAACGTAAGTTGGATTGTGACAATAACTCTCTAGAGAATAACGTTTTGTTTGTCATTTACGTGAATCCTTCTTCATTTAGTCCAAATTAATGGCATCCTCATTTTTGATATTGACTTCTGTTTGCTAAATAAAGTTCTGAAAATAATATTTAAATTAATGTAACATAGAATTTGTATCTGCAATAAAATATACGCTTAAAAATTAAGTTTTAATTAGAACTTATTTTTTAACTACTAATAAGAGGTGAAGTCAAATGCAGATTATTTTATTTATTTATTTATTTTATTTATTTACTTTTTATTTAACTAAAATTTTGTGATTTTTGTTTTAATTTGTAACTAATTTAAAATAATATTTTTTGTATTATGTAATAACGTTTTTTTCACAAACTAACTTACGTAAATTTAAATTAAAAGATTTATGATAGAAAAAGGAATTATTAAAATCATTATTAGTAATTATTAATAGTTTTGATTTTAACTAATAAAAAAAAATTTATCAAAAATTATGAAGAATTAACACTAGCAGATTAGTTAAACAACTAATTTGCTTCCCACAGTGAGTTTCCAAGGGTTATTTGCCAACAGCTGCATCTTCTTTTGCCTCCAAGTGATTTTGACTTTGAGTTTAGGTATTGTTGTAACACATGTTACGAATATGTGTTTTGTAAATATATGTATATATAGGCTATATAATATTATAACAATGTAGAAACTTAAACTGTGCTAATCTATCTTAAAAAATATTATATTTATTCTTGTACAACTCTTGTTTGTAGAATATATATATATATATATATATATATATATATATATATATATATATATATATATATATATATATATATATATATATATATATATATATATATATATATATATATATATATATATATATATATATATATATATATATATATATATATATAATATATATATATATATATACACACACACACACACACACACATATATATATATATATATATATATATATATATATATATATATATATATATATATATATATATATATATATATATATATATATATATATATATATATATATATATATTATATATATATATATATATATATATATATATGGTATTTCAAAAATATAGACAGAGCAAAATTTGTAAAGTGAAAACATCGATTACCTCCTATATTTAAAATTGGTCCGGAAATACTTGGTATAAAAGTTGAGACTTGAGAGGAAATTTTTCAGCAACTTTGTTTCCGGTTTGGCGGATTTTGATGCTTTATCGCCACGTCTTTTGTATCAAGAGCAAAAATACAAGCATCGTTTCTTAAACATCACATTTTTACATTCTTGTGAAATTTGTGTAGTATCAGTAGTTTCGGGGATCCTTAGACCCTCTCTTTATCTGAAATAACTTTATTGGTTTGACGGATCTGGACCCAATTTTCAGGAACACACATAAAAGCCTTCAGGTTTTTGCAATTAAAGAATCTTCTTTCGAAATTACTGTATTCTCAGTTGATATTGTTTATTGTGAAATAATGATTCCGATCTTCGTTTGCCTCGTTCGTGTTTTATAATTTTAAAATTCAGATTCGGGTTGAGGACCCAATTGTCTTTATTTACAGTTTAGAAATGTAAACTATATTTTAAAGTAAAATATAATCTTGTTTCACAGTTTTTTTTTCGGATTCAAAGATAACGGAACCACGAATTTTCCCAATCAGTACGAGTGACCAGAGAGGTTTTCAAGATACCCTTTAATACCATCAGTGTTGAATTTTACACAGGATGAATCACAACACATTTATACTGATGATGGCCAGTATTTTTTTTTCTCTCTCTCTCTCTCTCTTTCTCAATGACCTATAAGACCATTTCATAACCTTCGTTTTCACCTGGTTTGAATCCACCTATAGCAAACTTTATCTATAGTCCTCGATCTATGAAATTTGAAAACTTTGATCTATTCGTCTACTGATATTAATGAAACTCCTCAAATTAATAGTAGCAGTTTCTGATACAGTGCACCACGTACCATGAATCGAAGGACATGTTATTGAGTTAATGAGAAAAAGATGACAATTTGCATATTTACTATTACATAATGTGGAAAACTTCGTTTCTCTCATCTGGGTAACACCCCGAGGCTTTATTAAATATGTTCAAAAATTCTCTCATTTCTACAACAAATCATAAATTAATAAAATTAATTCTTAATTTAGGTGATGCATATTCCTCGAATTTTGCTCTCTATTTTTGAAACCACACACACACACACACGATATATATATATATATATATATATATATATATATATATATATATATATATATATATATATATATATATATATATATATATATATATATATATATATATATATATATATATATATATATATATATATATATATAATATATATATATGCTTATTTTATTGCAATTAAACCGTTATTAAGTGTTTAAATGATGTCAATAATCTAGTTTTTAATTTCTTATATTTTATTTACTTATTAAATGCTTAGTATATATATATAATATATATGTATATATATATATATATATATATATATATATATATATATATATATATATATATATATATATATATATATATATATATATATATATATATATATATATATATATATATATATATATATATATATATATATATATATATATATATATATATATATATATATATACTAGGTAGGTTTTCACTCAAGAGAAGGAAGTAGTTGTTTTATTTTCACAAGTTTTGAAGTGTTTTGTTAAATACTTAATTATAAAAATCCATAAATACCATTTTTTATAATATTTTTTTATGAAATTCTTAAAGTTCTGTAAACAAATGTATCACGTATCAATATTGTATATATATATATATATATATATATATATATATATATATATATATATATATATATATATATATATATATATATATATATATATATATATATATATATATATATATATATATATATATATATTATTTTTTTTATTTTTTAAATTTTCCTAAGTATATTTTGTTTTTTTTATGATGCATGGTTTTCAAATTGTTTTTTTTTTTAAATTTTTCAAAATATTATATATATATATATATATATATATATATATATATATATATATATATATATATATATATATATATATATATATATATATATATATATATATATATATATATATATATATATATATATATATATATATATATATATATATATTTATATATGTCGGTCCAACTCTCACTGAACAGAAGGACTGATAAATGTGATTGTTTTTATTAAAAAGTGTTTTTGAAATTAACATAAAATAATATTAAAACGAAAGGAAGTACTTTCCATATATTATTAGAATATTAATTGTATATTTAATGTGGACCCATACCCAATATATATATATATATATATATATATATATATATATATATATATATATATATATATATATATATATATATATATATATATATATATATATATATATATATATATATATATATATATATATATATATATCCTTGAATATATATATTTTATATAAAATATAATATAATATATATATAATATATATATATATATATATATATATATATATATATATATATATATATATATATATATATATATATATATATATATATATATATATATATATATATATATATATATATATATATATATATATATATATATATATATATATATATATATATATATAATAATATTTCAGTGCCCAAACCCCAGCGCAGCAAAACGGAGCCCCTTTCGTTGTTCAACATACTGGATCACATGATCCAGTACAGTCGAGATCTTTCAAAATTCTCCAAAATGCTTATGATCAGAATGATCCTTCAGGTAATAATAATAATAATAATAATAATAATAATAATAATAATAATAATAATAATAATAATAATAATAATAATAATAATAATAATAAAATAATAACTTTTTGTTTGTAACTTTAGCTACAACTATAACAATACTATAACATACTTTTCTTTCAATACTAATACCATAGAATAGTCTCTTTGAGAAAGTGACATAGATTGTTGCTAAAACTGGAAGTAGTTTTGAGGAAGTAAAACATCCGCAGTCTGCAATATCTTGTCTTTGAAGTTCTTAATTTTCATAGTGGTATTAATTTTCAAGATAATTTATTTTTTATCTGGAGGAAAAGGAGAGGTGACCAACCACTCGAAAGGGACATGAAGGTTTAGGAGCTGTGTTTGAGAAAGTAGCATATGAGAATTGAGTTTTAAATATCAGAATTTTACGAGTGATTACCCAATATCGAAAGATACTACCCAAATCAGTATAATCATTCAAAAATTTGGAGACTGTGGCAAACGTAGAAGTAGAAGATGAAATCAACTTGTTATAAATAGAATCGTAGAGAGTCAATTAACCAGCATTGGAATAGATAGAACTAGAAGAAAAACTGAGGAGATTAGAATTGAAAAATCAGAAATAGGTTAACGCTGTTCTCAGGAAAGAAAAAAGAAGTATGCCCATCAATGACTGCAAATGTTTAACAAGTTGAGAAAAAGCTAGATTTGAGTAAGTAAAGTATATGACTGAAATTCGAAAACATGCCATTCGCGATCAAAGCCATATCGAAAAGGAAGTTAAGAATATCATTAATTCACCTCGAACGTATATTCATAAATAAATGCTTTAGATTTTACAGGATATTCAAATTAGTTAAAATATAGTAGAGTAAATATGGATAAAGAATATATAATGGGCAATAATCAGAGAAATTAGAAAGCTCACTCTTCTTCAGAACCTGGTCTATTTATAGAGCCTTCCAACACTAAAGAAAATTTTTTCTATTTAAACAAAGAGGGTTGTCGTCAACTCAGAATCACAGTTCCACAAAACGCTAAAAGGAAGTAATATCTGAGCTTTTTTTTCGAACTTTCAAAGAGGAAACATACAGTGCATCAGATGTTGTGAAATCAGAAGATCAGAAGGAAGAGGAGAAGAAGGATTTCCGAAGTCATCTAAGGAAGAATTAGATGAGAACAGAATTACGAATCGATTAGCTTTTTCAAATGAAACTTTAGCTACAAAAGGAGAAAAAGAGAATGAAAATGGGAGAGGCAATTTCAAAAATGATTTTACTCATATATGTAAGGAGAAACTTTTGTTAAAATTGTAATTTGTAAATTGTAATTGTTAAATAAGATAAGGAAATTTTCATTTAGTGAAAACTCATTTATTTTGGACAACATAACTTCATCGATTTCGTACTAAATAAAATTAGTCAAATCGATAAGGGAAGAAATTTTTCCATTCCGGTATACATTCCCAATGGCCTGAATATCGAAAAAGACATATATTCCAACCATTGATTTTGAGAAGAGAAAGTTCAGGTAAAGATAGAATAAAACTTGCCTTTCCAACATCAAGATTTTACTTTATTTTTCTGCAGAAACTAAGTCATTCTTAGTATGAAGCAGAACTCTTTAAAATGACATTCAAAACAAAAAACACAGTACCTCATTTATCCGGAATAGAATACCATAGTAAACGTTTAAAAAATAATTGAGCGAGAATTAAAAGGTTGTATGAAAGTGAGCTAGATAATTCAAAGTAAGTTAGAGACCATATCTATTAACAAATTAAATGGAAATCTCACTCTTGAAACATGCAGATTTAAACCTACCACTTACTTAAAACTGTATACGAATTCCTCTATTCTCACAAAATTTAAAAAAGCAGTATAAAGTCAAACTCAACTTATCTCTAGACTAGACACTAAGACTAAACTCGGGTCTAATCAATGACATAAACTTTCAAACAATCTAAACCTACCTTAAAAGCTGCTATATATATATATATATATAATATATATATATATATATATATATATATATATATATATACTATATATATATATATATATATATATATATTATATATTATATATATATATATATATATATTATATATATATATATATTATTATTTAAATATATATTATATATATTATATATATATATATATATATATATATATATATATATATATATATATATATATATATATATATATATATATATATATATATATATATATATATATATATATATATATTATATATTACTTTTAACATACTTAAATATATTAAAAAACTACTGAACGTACGTAAAAAAGGATTATATTTTTGGAATCCTTGTCGAATTTCAGGTAAGAAAAATTGGGAAATAAAAAATAAATTCTTTTAATAATTTTATTACGTAAGTAAATTTTACTTTTTTATAACGCATGCAAGAATCGTACGTCTGGCAATGTCTCATTTTTTAAAATAAATTTTTCAAAATTTGAATAACTTAAATTTCGCTAATGACTAAGAAAATTGTAAAAGATGTTAAATATATATATATATATATATATATATATATATATATATATATATATATATATATATATATATATATATATATATATATATATATATATATATATGATGTAATACATCAGTTAGGCTTGTATACAACGGCCATCTTCGGTCGTTCAGGTTAAATAAGTCGAATTAGTTTTGTTAGATCATCACTTATCGTCCACAAACATTTTTTAAAATTTATTTTCAAGTATTTTACAATTTTCTTTCCTAAAATTTCGACAAGGATTCTAAAAATGTTATCCTTTTTTACGTACGTTCAGTAGTTTTTGAAATATTTAAGTATGTTAAAGTGAAGGATGCCCTAAAGTTTATTTTAAACCGCTAAGATAAAACGTTAAAAGTAAAAAGATAAGACGTGATTAACAATATATTAAAAACTAAATAGATAGAACTAAGATTAAAAATTGAAAGCACGATATTTCATAGCTTACGGCTGCAGCTCTGTTATTATCAGGTGCAAAAAAATAAATAAATAAATAAATAAATTTTTCATCTTGCTTTTTCTCTATATGCGCCTGATGAGAGAGCTGTAGCCATAAGCCCTGAAATATCGTGATTTTCATTTTTAATCTTAGTGATATCTATCTCATTTTTAATATATTGTTAATCACGTCTTATATTTTTACTTTTTAGTGTTATATCTTAATGGTTTAAACCTAAAATTTATTATACCATCAGAATGCGAGTATGTTGGCGCTCTATAATCTCCTTATATATATATATATATATATATATATATATATATATATATATATATATATATATATATATATATATATATATATATATATATATATATATATATATATATATATATATATATATATATATATATATATATATATATATATATATCGGCATTTTTAAGATTGATTGCTTTTTTAAAATTTGCTTTAAAATGACTTTTTCACTTATTAATATTATAATAATAATAATAATAATAATAATAATAATAATAATAATAATAATAATAATAATAATAATAATAATAATAATAATAATAATAATAATAATAATAATAATAATAATAATAATGACAAAAACAACAACAGTTATTCAATCAATCATTCAGTGTTTATTCAGCAAAATTTTTTAATAATAATATAATAATAATAATAATAATAATAATAATAATAATAATAATAATAATAATAATAATAATAATAATAATAATAATAATAATAATAATAATAATAATATTTTTTTTTTTTTTTTTTATTTTTTATTTTTATATTATATTTATATATATATATATATATATATATATATATATATATATATATATATATATATATATATATATATATATATATATATATATATATATATATATATATATATATATATATATATATATATATGTGCGTGTGTGCGTGTGTGTGTGTGCATAAACAGAAAACTAACATAAATATGAGTAATATAAATGCACTTTAAATCAATATTTTAATAATTCAGAATAATATAATAAAATCCAGGAGCGTAATAAAATTTATTACAATGTTTTTAACATTTTAAACCTGAATATAAATCTAACAACAAGGAATTATATAATATATATATATATATATATATATATATATATATATATATATATATATATATATATATATATATATATATATATATATATATATATATATATATATATATATATATATATATATATATATATATATATATATATATATATATATATATATATATATATATATATATATATATATATACTCATACTGTTAGTCTTTACTACTAATATAAAACCAGGCTCTGATGATGAGCTTTGGCGGCATTTGAAAGGCAATGAAAAGGAATCAAGACATGACCTAGGAAGACGCACCTCAAACACAAAAGAGAAACGTTTGTGTAACCCTGAAGTCATCACTCCAACCGAAAATCCGAAGAGTTTGCCTAGCAATGAGAAACAATACCAATATTCTGCTCTTCTTGTAAATAGTCAGCCATCTGAACAGCAGTTGTCTTCTGCGGATGATCATTTCGTTCGAAATCATCCCCAGTCGAAATTCTTTAGAGTTCTTCAAGCGATGACAGATACTTTAACCGATGTAGATGGTAGGATAATTTCGTAGAATACGTGTCCTCTGTGAAAGCATCCGGAATGCGGATACTCAAAACTAATGACCTGTAGAAGTAACCAGGATTGATGTGTTGTTGTGAACAGTGTAATCTTTGTAGGCGTATTGTCCTTATTGGTAGTTTTATCTTAAAGAATGTAACAAAATTGAACACCTTTTGCATCCCTGATACAGAATGGATGTTTATAAAACTAATGTATAACAACAGTTTTTCCTTTGCATACGTTTACATATTAATTTTATATTATTATATACAAGATTGCCATATGAAATAAGTGTGCTAAAGATATTTCTGAAAATTCGCCCTCAAATTACTTCAAAATTGAGAAAAAGAATAATTTTTACAACAATTAACAAAGAAATACTAACTTTTCCCATACATTTTGCAAAGTTCATGAAAAGCAAAATGAAAACTAGAAAAAAATATTCAAAACCCTGACATGGTATATACTTCTGAGATTGAGAAAAAGCATGCCATTATTTTTGTAACAAAGTACAATCAAATCTTTTGAACTGTTGTAAAGCAAAAATCTGTCACTCCTAACCTCTTATCCAAAGGGAAATACTAAAAATATTTTAAATTCAGTTTCGGTTCAAGTTTTCGGAAATTCTATACATGTGACTCCACCAGTGGGTCACACTCTTTCTATCTGACTGGTGCCATTACCTTATTTAAACTATTTAATCTATATTGTATTTAACTCGCTCTTACCTCTCAAACTGTTATTTTCTTAGTTTTCTAGTTACGGAAATATATATAATATTAAAATCATTGTGGCGTCTTATAACATTAATAAAACAGCTGATTACACAAATTTGATTTAAAATGACATGCGAATTTTTTCAAAATTATGAATGCAGATAAGGAAGCGTAGTCTAAACTAAAAGATTAGTTCCATCTATCGTAGATCCTTAAGCAAATTAATATGCTAGACAACTAAATAATAATAGTATCTAATTAATAATAATAATAAAAATAATAATAATGATAATAATGATAATAAATAATAATAATAATAATAATAATAATAATAATAATAATAATAATAATAATAATAATAATAATAATAATAATAATAATAATAATAATAATAATAATAATAATAATAATAATAATAATAATAATAATAATAATAATAATAATAATAATAATAATATAATAATAATAATAATATAATAATAATAATAATAATAATAATAATAATAATAATAATTAAAAATAATAATAATAATAATAATATATAATAATAATAATAATAATAATAATAATAATAATAATAATAATAATAATAATAATAATAATAATAATAATATAATATAATAATAAAATAAAATTATTTATTTTTTTTATTTTTTTTTTTAAAAATTCCTATAATTTCAAATTTAAATAATAAAAATAAATAATAATAATAATAAAAATTTGACTTCTTGATGCAGGTCCCCAAATAGAAGCGAGCTCTGAACCAAGGAAGTACGCTGGATCTCAAATCCCGTCACGGTCCTTCAGGATGCTTCAGACAATGACGGACGATGGTACGTATTCCGTTTTTGATTTCCTTTTCTGTGTAGATTTGTACATTAAAATAATTGTTTTTTTCTGCTTTTTTTTCGGCTGGTTTTTAAAAAAATGCACAATTTCGATTTCAGTTTTCTGATTTGGTGCTTTATATATGTATATATTTTTATTTATTTTTATTAAAGTAATTTATTGTTTTTATTTTGCCATTTTGCTTCATATATTTTTTTTGATTTTGTAAAATTAAAATCAAGAATGAGTCAGTTACAATATGGAAAACAAATTTGACGTAATTTGAATGGAGATTTCTTTTAAGAAAGAAACTGCAAATATTTAAGTAAATATTTAAGTAAAATAATGAATATGACTCGAGAAAAATCGGCATATTTATTACCCCAAAAAAAATGTTACTCAGCCGATTCAAATAATTCATATGTAACTATTTGAGTCATTTTAAGGTTGGTAAACTTATAATTTTCCTGAAAGTAAAATAATTACATAATATATCATTAAATATAATTTCATTTCACTACTTTTATTTTAAAATTTTTACAATTGTCTGTTTAATTGTCCTATTTAGCAACTCAAAACTTACTTAATCAAACATACGCTTATTCTCGAAAGATAAACTGTCTTCACCAAAATTATAAATTAAAATTTAAGAAAGTTATTCAGTCAAGCTCTTCCCATCTCTTTCTTAACGCCCTTTTCCAGCACCACATTTAATATTTTCTTTTCAAACTCATCGAAACTGTTCAAGTTTTTTACGCATTTAATAAACCTGACAAGAGGTCATGTCGTCATTGCTATTTTCCTTGTTACAACATATAATTTTTGGTTACTTTTTGTTAAAAACTTGCTTTCCTTTCAACTTCTTCAGATCTTCCCTTCCTATTGATATTACTCCTCCACAATATAAAAATTTTACTCTTCCTTTTTTTTAATTCTCTTCCGCCTATATCTGTACTCTAATTTCTAGAGAATATTCATTTCAGTTTCTTACCATATGTTTTCATTTATTTATATTTTGCCTAAAGCTTTTCTGCTCAATAACACCTACTTTTCCAATAGATCATGGAACTTTGCTATGATTGTCACCAACTCCAAATCATTTGTATATCTTATTTTGTTTATATTTCTATCTCCAACTCTAATTTCATTCATCTTTCCACAACACCTCATAACTTCACCATACAAAGCAAATTATTTCAGGGATGAAAGACATCCTTGTCTAACCTCTTTCGTTATTTTTATCCAACCCCCCCCCCTTCATCCTCCCTAGCAGCTATTTTGGAATATTTTGATATTACTCCTCCAGTATATAAAACTTTCACTCTTCCTTTTTTTAAAATTGAAATTAAATTGAAATGAAGTATACTCTATGTCAATTATCAATAATATTCTCGTAATAGTTGCAAATCTTTTTGTACTTTAAACTCTGTATCATTAATCATTTCTTAGTTTTCAAGAAATTCATTCTATAATTCTTAGGGTTACCTTCGTTACTTAGCTCTTTATAGACTTTGTTCTGTGCTATTTTATTTACAATCTATATCACTAAATTCACACTTCCTTCTCCAATTTCAGTCGATATTTCAACAGAAATTTCATATTCCTCCACCTTTTTTTCAATCTGATATTTTTCTCATTAGCACCCTCATTTCTTCTTTCAATATTATCAATTATTCCTACAAATTTGAACTAAACATTCCGCCTTCAGATTATTTCACTTCATTTCACAATCATTGTTTTGCTTTACTTCTTTTTATCAGATTTCATGACTTAGGTAAGTGCTGCTGGGTTAACTTTCTCATATCCTTTCTCTCATATTTTAGGTAGGTACTCTTAACTAATTGCTTTACTTCCAGTATTTATTCCGTAATTTAAACTCTTATTATTCCCAGAATCGATCTATGGGTTTTGTCGAACAGTCAACTTCAAACCCATCCACCGATCACAGCTGAAATATTTATCTTCTCATTTATATACTTATTGATCCTACAGTATTAATTCCCACCTGATTTAATCCTATAAAACCTGGAGAATTTTTTTTTTCTTTTTTCAGTTTTTTTTCGTTAGATTTATAATTATCTGTGCCATCACTAATACATAAAAACTTCCTCAATTGACTCAAGGATACGTTTTAACTTTCTTAAACTTATTTTATTATTATTTGACCTTCCATCTACGTTATTTTAGTGGTCATCATACAAACACACACACACACACACACACACACACACACACACACACACACATATATACACACACATATATATATATATATATATATATATATATATATATATATATATATATATATATATATATATATATATATATATATATATATAATATTATATATATATATATATATATATAACCTTGCATGGTGGCAAAAGTCAGAGACTTACCAGTAACTCAATAGAACAGGGGAAGTTCAGACCGTATATATATATATATATATATATATATATATATATATATATATATATATATATATATATATATATATATATATATATATATATATATATATATATATATATATATATTATATATATTAAATTTTTTTTTTTTTTTTTTTATTATTAAATTAATTAATTTTTATTTTATTTTTCAATGTGCTTTTAAACTGTTTAAATTTAATATTTATAAATGTATTAATTATAAAAAAATTAATTTAAATATTAAAATATAATATATATATATATATATATATATATATATATATATATATATATATATATATATATATATATATATATATATATATATATATATATATATATATATATATATATATATATATACAGAGGTGGGCAGCGTTACTCATAAAAGTAATTCCGTTTCCGTTACTCCGTTACTCGGAAAAAGTAACTCAGTTATTGTTATTACGTTTCTTTGAAAGGAAAAGGAAAAGTAATGAAAGTTCCGTTACTCCGTTACTTTTAGCTTTTGACTACGACATTACTTACCTTATCTTAGGTAATTAATAAATTTGTGCAATTAAAATTTCAATATTATTATTATTATTAAAAAAATTTACTAATAAAATTTTAATAATTATTACATAAAAAATTAATAATTATACATAAATTTCAAACACGTATATATATATTTGTTTGTATATTCGTTTTTGGCATTCCTATATAAGGTTGCATTTTCAATGTTTTATGCATGTTGTTAGTTACCCAATAATTTAAAGAAAATATATACTTTAATTAGGATAAGAATAAACATAAACATTGCTTGAAAAAAGACATAAAGCAAGTATAGAATATATGTAAAAATATATTATTGATTTTAAGGTTTACGCTTCATTATATATATATATATATATATATATATATATATATATATATATATATATATATATATATATATATATATATATATATATATATATATATATATATTATATATATTAAACGGATTTTTTAGCTTAACCTGTGTGATCAATTGGCTATCAAAGAAAGTCAAATAAAATGTAACGGAATAAAAAGTAACGGAGAAAAATAACGGAATTTATTCGTTACCTTACATGAAAGAAAAATTACTCCGTTACTCAAAAATCTACTTCCGTTAGTAACGGAGTAACTGCACCGTGCCCACCTCTATATATATATATATATATATATATATATATATATATATATATATATATATATATATATATATATATATATATATATATATATATATATATATATATATATATATAT
>SEYY01020769.1:110000-120000 GCA_009176605.1 Armadillidium nasatum | reverse complement strand
TAATAATAATTATTAAGTGAAAAGCATTATTGAAGTGGATGATTCTTTCAATATAAATTAAAGTTATTAATTGTTAATAATTGATTCCATTTCAATTACTGCATTTCATTTGCCCGATTTTTGCTTGATTGCCTTATTCGCATGTTTTGTCCCTAGTCCCGTCAGGTGGTTCGTCGCCCTTTCAAGAGATGTTAAGACGAGACGAAAGCTCACAACGCGGAGAAGACCCTAACAATTCATCTAAAACTTTGACAAACCTATCCTCTTCAATCCATTCTCCCTCCATAACACCATCATCAAGTTCGGCATCCATTGCATTGAGTGATTGTGAAATAGGATCCCGTGTGGCACCTTCATATACAAATACTAGTGATAGTCATGTGTACAGACACGTTACTCCTAAAATAATATCCAACTCACCATCATCAGAACGCGTTGTAAATAGTGCTCTATGTGCGCGAAGGGATGCGCCCTCCAAAATTTGGCAGAACGATTGCATTCTCTAATAGAATTCAGAAGCAATGGATCTCAACACAGTTTAGACTCACCAGAATACGTAGAAAGTCCTCCTCGTTTGCTAAATATTATCAAGCAAGAAAATTGCGTCTCTGGGAATGATTCCACTGACAATAAACGTTTGTATGAGGGTGGACATATTCCTTCAAGAGCTTTCAGACAATTGCAAAATGACTATTCGAATAGGAATGTGTCAAATTCAAGCCCTGCTTCAAATTCAAGTACATCGTCTTCGAATCGTGTCACTGAAGTTTATATTCCACGTGTTATGCAACAACTACGACTTGACCAAAGACATCCTTCAAGCGAAAGTGTAAATAGTTTAGATGAGCATATCCGAAATGGGGTTCTAGACACGGCTTCTGCAAAAGAATCGGTACTGAAAGAACTGACATCTCAATTTGACCCACAAATGAGTTTAAAAAAGCCTAAAGCAGCTCCAGGAAAAGTGTTCCGCTTTCTCCAGCAACAGTATGACGACCCTCAAGATAGTGATTTCGTGAGTATGACCTCTAGTTCAACTGGACTTAGCAATAATGGTTCTCCAAGTTTGTCATCCATTTCTAGTGGAATCGAAAGTACTCAGTGTGAGATGGAACCTAAACCTTATGCCGGATGTCGAATCCCTGGACGTACATTTCGATTACTTCAAGAAAATATGGACTCTCATCCAACCGTTCTTCAAGCTCGTAAATGACTTCAGTATATGACAATGTCGGAAATGTTTTAACCAATCTGTACATATTTCAACTATTTATTTTCAGCAGCTTCCATTTACAAAATATCCAACCCTAGCCCATTCATTTTACTTATACGGTGTTCCCTTTGTCTTTTTTAGCCCTTGATTAACAAATGTAAAAAAATACACGCTTGTTGTATAATAAATGCTGTCTTAAAAGACACAAATGATTGGCTCTATATCTAATAATGAAGATTATCTATGTGGATCTAACTTCGAAAGGTGAGGTAATTATTTTATCTGTATATTGCTTTTAACCATTTACTCTGGTAAGATAATATATAGAACTAACAAACTGTTCATTTTGTATATTTTTGGTATTTTTCTTGCTTTGTTAAATATTTGCTTTTAAAACTTTACTTTTAAAACATATTATGGGAAATAAAAATAGAACGGTAATTTTTCACTGTCATCGAATTAAAAAAAATGTTGTTGCCCTTTTTACTTTCATTTAACTTTTTGGGTTAAATTAAATTAAAAAAAAATAACAAAGATATTCTCGAATTCATTAATTTAGTATAAATTATAAAATTACTTCTAAAACATTCATTTAAATTAAACCCTTATTATATAGTACTCTAAATAAATTTCAGCAAAACTATGTTAAAACCTTGTGTGTTTTTAAATAAAGCTTTCGTTATCATTAGAGGTGTTCTCAGATGACTCTTGCAGGACACCATGCCGAAAAAAAGCTAAAAATATATTGTATTGAACTAGTTTGTTTGGCTTGAGCTTTGAGTGTTTTGCAATGTGATTTCTTTTAGTAAAATTGAGTGTAGTTCTTTTTCTTGCATAAATGTTCGGTCACAATTTATCGCATACTGCTTATAAGTATTAAGCTTTAATTAAATTAAAACATTATAAAAAGGTTTTTTTTCAATCGTTGGTGTTATAATTTATTCCCTTAACTCTACTTTCGATTTTATTTAATTACGAATTCTGATAATTTGTTATTAATATGACAAAGTAAAAAAAAATTTTCTCGCTTCTCTTTGCTGTTGATTTTGGGGAATTATTTTACCTCAAAAAAATTGACTTTTTTACCCTTTTTCTCTATTCATTTATTTTTATTCTTTGGTAATCAAAAAATAATTCTAATCTTTTGCTTAAAAAGTATCTAGTTAATTCAAAGTTAATAAAATTATTTGGTCATCAGGCAATTTTCTATTGAACTGTTTTTTTTTTTTTTTTTTGTTAATTTCAAAAAAAATATATATTTATTTTCTTCCGTATTTGTGGATTTCGTATTATGAATTTATTTACCATTAGTTACCAACTTTTAAAGGATATTTATTTAAAGGCCATTATAATAATTATTTCTCTAATAATAATAATAATAATAATAATAATAATAATAATAATAATAATAATAATAATAATAATAATAATAATAATAATAATAATAATAATAATAATAATAATAATATTTATTATTATTATTATTATTATTTCTTGTGCGCACAAAAAGGGACTTATATTCATCAAAAGAAATTTTAAGTTTAAACTTATACATTTATATATATATATATATATATATATATATATATATATATATATATATATATATATAATATATATATATATATATATATATATATATATATATATATATATATATATATATTATATATATATATATATATATATATATATATATATATATTCTTTATTTTCAGGTCCCGGCCCTGGTGAGAGCGATTTATAAAGAACCTACATGAAGAATTACATACAAAAACCGATCACCAACTATTGATTACTAATGAAGATTTAAAGAATTCGAAGTTTAAAACAGTCTTCATTGACATTGGTTTTTATTAAAAAATCTTCATATAGATAAAAGTCGATAATTATTGTTTGATAATCTTCAAAAAGATCGAAATAAATTACTTTTAATTAAAGAATCTTCAGAAAAATAGAAATCGATAATTATTATTAACTAATCTTCAATAAAGATCGAAACAATTGTTATTAAAGAATCTTCTTAATTAAAAGGTGGAAACCGATATATCGATAATTATATTAAAGAATCTTCCCAAAGATAGAAATCGATTATTACCATTAAATTATTTATCTTCACGAAGATAGAAATAGATTATTAATAATTTTTTTTTTTTTTTTTTTTTTTTTTTTTTTTTTTTTTTTTTTTTTTTTTTTTCTTTTTTTATAGATTTTTGAAGAGTTTTTGCTCTGCATAGAAAGAAGCTTCCAAAGCTTTCCAATCTTCACGAACGATCGTCACTATTTTGGCTTTTCTGTGCCATTCATTATCTTCATTTTTGACTATTTAAAAATGAAAAAAAGAAAGAAAAAAAAAGAACAAATGATTAAATATCAATTGAATAAATTTGATAATTAAATAAATTGCAATTTATGAACAATAGAACACGATAAAGGAAATAATTATAATTAATCATTATCAATTACATATAATTAACATTTGAAGTATATTCGAAGTCTTTCAAGCAAATGATATATATATATATATATATATATATATATATATATATATATATATATATATATATATATATATATATATATATATATATATATATATATATATATATATATATATATATATATATATATATATATAAATATAATAAAAAAAAAAAAAATACAGTTAATAAATAAAAAAATTGAATTTATTTTTATTTTCATTTAACTGTATATAATATATATTTATATTCATTTATTATTATTATTATTATTATTATTATTATTATTATTATTATTATTATTATTATTATTATTATTTGAATCTTGTACTTCTATTTTAATTGCAAATTTAATAATAACTGCTTGGGTGCAATTTGCTTTCTCTTAAAACCAAAAGTTTTAAGAAGAAGCAAACATTATTATTATTATTATTATTATTATTATTATTATTATTATTATTATATATTATTATTATTATTAGATATATAATATATATATATAATATATATATATATATATATATATATATATATATATATATATATATATATATATATATATATATATATATTATTATATTGATTTAAATATTATTATTAAAAGGCTATCTGAGATGTAAAACATTCAAATTTCATTATTACATATTAAATATAAGTATTTTAATAGCAAGTAAGGGATTGTTTTATGCTCACCGAGTATATATATATATATATATATATATATATATATATATATATATATATATATATATATATATATATATATATATATATATATATATATATATATATATATATATATATATATATATATATATTATATAATATATATATATATTATATATATATATATATATATATATATATATATATATATATATATATATATATATATATATATATATATATATATATATATATATATATATATATATATATATATATATATATATATATATATATATATATATATATCAATAAATTAAGTATTTTTTTGGACGTTGGAATGATAAAATTTAAATAAAGAAATGCAATTTTATTAACCACAAATTTAGCTTTACAAAATTGTTTTTAATGTTTCGTTTTCTTGACCTTAAATATTAGAAGAATTTGTCAAAAATTTAATGCGAAAATTTTTTTATGAACCTCATAATGTGGCTTAATAAATTTAATTAACAACACCTGAACAAAAAAAGTATATATAAAAGAATATGTTAATAAAGTAATGTAATTGTAAATTATAGGTGAATATTTTTTCTCTTATCCAGCTAGTTATAATTTTATGAAATGCAGATTATATTTATTATTTTTCTCCATATTTTCTCTTATTTTAGCCTTTCTTTTCAAATTTCAATCTTTTAGAGCCAGTTAATGTAGGAATAGATTTGGAGTTTTAACTTTTAAATTTTAACTCTTTAAGTCCAACCAACTTCAATAATTTCGATAAAGTCTCGACTCTGTCAGCATTTTTCTCATAAGAAAATCTTTAGTTTGTTGACATTTATTATTTTCGATCAGCTTCAAAATAAAATCGAGATTAAACCAAATTTTTTATCAACAATCAAGCTGAAGCCCTAATTGCTTCTCTGTAAAACAACTGAAACCTAATCGCTTTTCTTCAATCAACTGTCATTTTCACAGTCTATGGAGCCCTGAGTATTCAAGGAAAACTTCTACGATAAGTCGATTTGATTTTCCTCGTTAAGTGTTCAATTGGTCATCTTTTTAAAGCAAACTTTTCATGCCTCTACTGTTGGCTTAAAGGAATCAGGTAATTGCGAACTTTAGAAAGGTATAACTGCAGGTTTACAATAACATTCACTATCGTTACAACATTAAAAATCAAAGAATTTAAACCCTATGCAATAATTTCCATTCAAAACAAACCACTTTCTTGTCGAAACTATATTGAAAGATAAAATTTTGAGCATGGCCTCCGGCAGCCCCATCTACTTTCTGTTTCATGAAAAACATAAATGATACACCCTTTTCAAAAATACTGTGCCCAAGCCTTATCATTAGGCTTATAGCTTAGACTCACGATAAGAACGAAAATAATTAACTTAACAAAAAAAAAGACAACAACAACATTTATTTCACCACCTTACCTTAATCAATACTTGTAAGTAATAGTTTCACAAGAAATATAAGTAATTATAGCATACTGCAGCGCTTTTCATTCGAACGAATGTAGGCATAGCGAAAACTCTCCCCCGGAAAATACCAGAGAGCTTGTCTCTGTGATGACTCCGACCGTCAGAAAAAGACCAGAGCTAGACTATCAGGATTAGGGTTGGAAAGGGTAGTTTTCACCACTTTAGTTTTCCCCTGGAAATTTTTTTTAGAAAAACTGGGAAAAGGTTAGTAATACTGGGAAAAATTGGGAAAATCTCAATTATAAAATTAGAGCAACTTTTATTTAGCAATTTTGGCTACTATTATACACTGGGGATATTTAGTTTCTTTCTAGTAGTATGTTACATTGAATTAGATAAGGAATATTAGCTAATTAAGCAATAAAATTCTAATATCATTATATGAAGCTAATATATTTAGGTGATTAAACAATAAAAATATAATATGACTTAACAAGTTGACAGACTTGTACACAATACTACAATATTCATCGGATTGATGAAGAGTAAATATATCATCATTGTGAATCAGGATGAATGGTAATTGACAAATAACATTGAAACAAATTGAAGAATCTTCATATGGGAATTCTCTTTCTTTATTATTTCTATCATCCTAGACTTTTAATGAGAAAAGCGAATGTAATCGGAAAGCGCATGACAGCGCTAAATATACCATCGGGTGGAAAAATCCAGAAAATTTTAGCATAATAATAAAAAAGGAAAAAAAAAATATGACGAGTATATGAGTTTATCACTTCATATGTTAACATTTTGGTCTTTAAGAAAACAAATGTGGAACAAAATATAATTTCCTTTTAAATTATAACAATCTGGTTGAATTTTTGCGTCTTTGGAACTGTGGCCTGAATTAAGAGTACAGAAACATTTAGAAAAAATATTAAAAGCTCCATGATCAGAATGTTATATTGGGATAAAAACTAATAAGTAATGTAACAATAATTCATAAAAGCTGGAAAGAGGGAAGAGGAGACTCAGAATAAGTTAAAAAGTAAAGGTTAGATATACTATTAATTGCGAAAATAAATGAAAAAGTAAACTCCCTGTACAGGCAAACAATCATGGTAATTTAAGTTAGCATCAATATCGACGTTTAAGAACGACAGAAAATATTAGCTTGAGAAAAATAATTGAGTAGCAATAGAATGTTGGAAAAGACATAAGACAGAACTATACTAAGCAAAAAATGAAGTAAAAAAGTATTTAAAGAAGAACAAAAATATCGTACAACGGAGAGCAGAGAGGAAAAGAGTATCGTATAAGATAAGAAAAATTACTCAAGGGAGTAAAGTTATTTTTAGAGGTATTTTTAGATTCAACGAAGTAAAATAGCTCAAACTGTTCAATAAAGAGAGAAAATTAAGGAACACTATAGCAATGTAAGATATTCGATACGGGAACCAGATTGTTCAAAAGAATCATACGAAAAAAATATTCCATATTAATATATGTTGAATGTGTATGAAAAATCTATTATATTAATGTGATATATCCTGTTACATCCTATTCTGTTAGGAAAGATTTTATATAGAAAAATACTGCAGCAATTTTCAGTTCATTCACTTCAAATTTTGAAAAGTTATTCAAATAAATGCAAAATATTATTTTAGACGCTTAAAAGAAAATTTGAAGTTCTAGTACTCTTCGATTATATTATCCTTAACGATAAGTGAGTAGCTCACAAATGACCAAATTCATTGACAAAATATTCAGGTGTGGTATCATAGAAGTTTCTATTGTATAAATGAACTCATTAGTATTTGAAAAAAACAGATAAGAAAAATATATATATATCAGATAAAGTAAGAAGAGGTTATGGAGGAGAACGAGGAACACGGAAAATGTATGAGTGATTTTTTAGGGCGGACACAATTGGAATAATTAAACTGAGCTTTGTCAATTAACTGTGATAATTACCTATTCAAGTCTTGACAATGTAGGAAAATAGTTTGGTTAGAAATTTTCTCTGGTTGAAATACCCTTGATTTAAAGTTGAAGAGACAGGAACTACTGTCGCTAAAACCATGTTTGATTAACTTAGGAATGATCCTGGTTTGGTTTTTGTAGAAAGTCAGAAGAGGAAAACCTTAATGACTTATTCCTCTCAAATTCTTGAAGTATAAATTGCGAATTTAAAAAAAAACTCTGAATAAAAGTTTAATATAAGTTTCGCAATAGTTATATAAATAAAATTATCCTTTTATAAAATAAGTATAAAAGAATTAAAATGGAATATACGTCCTTTAAGAAAATCGATAAAAAAAAAAAGTTTTTTTTTTTTTTTTTTTTTTTTTTTTTTTTTTTTTTGCTAATTAAAGAGCAACTGCCATTTGTTTTATTTAAAAAACCTTATTTCTTTTCCTATATATATATATATATATATATATATATATATATATATATATATATATATATATATATATATATATATATATATATATATATATATATATATATATATATATATATATATATATATATATATATATATATATATATATATATATATATATATATATATATATATATATTATACTTAATGAAGGAGGTCCATTGCGGTGGTGGGCTTATTGAGCGCGGTGTGGCCTCCTCTTTAGGGTAGCCAGGGAGTGAGAAAAGTAAAGTATATATATATATATATATATATATATATATATATATATATATATATATATATATATATATATATATTTATATATATTTATATATATATATATATATATATATATATATATATATTAGTAATGGCATCCGCATCCACATTTTCGAAAAATCAACATCCGCATCCGCAATTTCGAAAATTCATCAACATCCGCATCCGCACTTGACAAAAATTCAACATATGGATCCGTATCTGCATCCGCAAATGAAAAAATATGACATGCGATCCATCACTTATATTATATATATATATATATATATATATATATATATATATATATATATATATATATATATATATATATATATATATATATATATATATATATATATATATATATATATATATATATATATATATATATATATATATATTTCTTCTAAAGACATCTTTTCTGCTCCCTCAAAGCTTAACACTAGGAAAGCGTACAGTCCTGATGATATCTCTTCCTGTGGTTCTCAAAACTAGTGCTTCAGATCTTGCACGCTTCCTTGGTAAACTATTTCGTCTATTTCTTTCTACTTAACCTTCTCTTCCTACTGGAAACGTGCGCTCATTCAGTCTGTGCCGAAAAAGGGGGACCCCTCTCAACCCTATAACTATCGTCTCATTTCTTTAACATCCGATCTTTCTAAAGATTTCAAATCTATCTTTAACTGGAAGATTTGGAAACATCTCAATTCTTCTATTCTTATCTCTGATTGCCAGTATGGCTTTTGAAAGAAACGCTCTACTGGTGATTTTCTTTCACTTCTGTCTGACTCTTGTTCCTCTGCTCTTCTTCATTTTGGTGAATCTATTGCTATCGCGCTGGACATATCGAAAGTTTTCGATAGAGTCTGTCGCAAAGCTTTGATTTCCAAACTTTCCAATCACCAACTCTTTTTCTGCTTTTCATTAATGACCTTCTCTCTCTTACTTCATTTCTTATCCACTCTATGCCGATGACTCCACATTTTATTACTCTTTTTAATTTGAAAGGCACCCCTCCCAACAGCAGTTAATAGAGGCAAGGGAGGTAGCCTTGAGGCAACTGACCCCTGATCTATCTCGCATTTCAAATTGGGACAGAGAAAACATTTTTGTTTTCAATGCCACCAAAACTCAATTCCTCCATCTCTCTGCTCGACACAATCTTCCACACAACTATGATATTTTCTTCAAAAACACTCAACTCAAACCTTCATCTCTCCTTAATATTCTTGGTGTTTCTTTTTATGTGATCTTTCTTGGAAAGGTCACATTACTTCTCTTCCTAAACAAGCTTTTAAGAGGTTAGGTGTTTTGAGGCGCCTTCAGAATTTCTTCACACCACCCCAATTGCTTGCACTTTAATATAAGTGTTGTTCGTCCATGTATGGGAAACGCATCACACATCTGTGTTGGTTCCACACATAGAGCTCTTCTCGAAAAGGTGGAGTCTAGGGTTTTTCCATCTTATATAAGCTGAAGGCGAAAATACGGTATGAAACGTTCACATTGTATTTAA
>SEYY01020769.1:95000-97500 GCA_009176605.1 Armadillidium nasatum | reverse complement strand
TATCAAAATCAGTTCAGTTAAAGGCCAACATGGTTCGATACACGGCGTTTGAAGGTTTAAAGTCAAAGAAAGTTGGAAAAATAGATTAAGGGAGTGTGTTTCAGACTTTACCAGTAGAGCACATTAAAGAATGAGCATAGTGGTTATGTCTGGGGTCAGAAAGTTGGACAAAGAAAATATGAGTTTGTAGGAAGACGAGTTGCACGAGCATTAGCACGAAGTATGCAACGGGAGAGTTCTGAAGAGCAGAGTTCGATGAATAGCGATAGTAAGAGAGAGTGAAGCAACAATTCGACGGGTAGAAATAGGTTGTAGAGAGTTAGTGAGAGCTAAGTAATTGATAAGACGAAAAGCTGTATGAGTGGAACCACCCCAGATTTGTGAGGCATACTCCATACAGGGGCGAACAACACCCCAATAAAGAATAAGCAACTTGGGTGGCGTGAAGAAATTCCGAAGGCGCCTCAGAACACCCAACATCTTAGAAGTACCGAGAATATTAAGGACAGACGAAGGTTTGAGTTGTGTCTTTTCAAAAATATAGTTGGGTGCAATGTTATGTCGAGAAAAGATATGGAGAAATTGAAGTTTTGAGGCACTGAAAGCAGCCATTGTTTCTTTACCGTAATTTGAAATGCGTTAAAGATCAGAAGTTAATTGCTCCAAGGCCACTCTCCTTGCGTCAATAACTTTCAAACTGAAAGGAACAATGAAGGGTGGAGTCATCAACATAGTGGAATCAGGTGATGATGTAATAGAGAGGTCATTAATGAGTTGGAGATATGGCAGGACCTTGAGAAACACCACTATTAATAGATTTAAAGGAAGAACGGTGGCCGTCTACAATAGCTGATATTGAATGACCGGAAAGGAAATTAGAGAGAAGGGCACAGAGAAAATGAGATTCAGAAAGAGGGAAGTTTTGAAATCAAAGTTTGTGCTAGACTCTATCGAAGGCTATCGATATATCTGGTACGACAGCGAAAAACATTCAACGAAATGCCGAAGAGTGGAAGACCAAGTGTCAGAGAGAAGGAAAAGAAGGTGACCAGAGGTATGTTCTTTACGAAAACTAAACTGGACGATCAGAGATAAGATTAGAAGAATAGAGATGTTCCAAATCTTTTTGTTAAGGATAAATTCGAAAAGTTTTGAAATAATGGAGGTTATAGTACAATAATTACAAGGTTGAGAAGAATCCCCCTTTTTCAGCACAGACTGAATGAGTACACGATTCCAACAAGACGGGAAGGTCAAAGTAGAAAGACAGAAACGAATTAGTTTACCTAGGCAAGGTGCAAGCTTAGAAGCACAAGTTTTGAGAACCGCAGAAGGAATACCACAGGAAGGTAAGCCTTCTTATTTACTAAGAAATGGTTTCTTTAGAAAAAATTACAATATTAGGAATAAATGATTTGGAGGTGGTGGAAGAAGGAGTATAGATCCGTAATAGTCTAAGGTAGTATTAGATGGTATCAAAGGAGGGAAAGTGGAAGAAGGAAATTAGAGTTAACTTTTTGCAAAATGCCAGAAAGAGCGTTAGAAGGAGGAGGAAAAGGAGGAACCAGAAAGATTTTTGCATTTTCGACGGAGAAATGATTTTTTGGCGTTACGAAGAATAGATTTTGCACGAATCCGGTATGAAAAATAAGTTGAATAAGTTTCAGAAATTTGAAGACGACTACAATTCCTGAAAACAGCATCTATGAGGCGAATAGCACGAGAACAAGCAATGTTAAACCAAGGTTTGTTAGGACTAGTTGAAGGGAAAGAATATGGAAATGTAAGTCTCCATACCAAAGAAAATCATCTTGGTTATGCGCTCTGAACATTCTGACGGACCCATCACACGAAAACAATAATCATTCCATGGAAAAACAGAGAAGTACAACAGCGAGTCAGACCAGTAAGCGGCACCAGAGTGCCAGAAAAATTTCACTGACGGCGGGGGTCATTCTTGCGGAAGACTTGAAGAGACAGAACAAGATACAAAAATAAGAAGGTGATCGAACACAGAGGAAAGAATTTAACAGTATAAGGAAAACATTAAGAGGTTAAGAAAAGATAAAGTATGTTGGGTTCATCATCAAGACGATGAGGGATACATACGGGTAGGGAGTTGCACCAATTGCTCAAGGTTGTTTTTAAAAGAAAAGTGGTAGGCTAGTTCATCAGCTGGATTATGAGTACTATATGAAAGCCATTGGCGGTGGTGAACGTTAAAATAACCTAAAATGATGATTTCGGAGAAAGGAGAAGAAGAAAGAATGTACTTTATTTTCAAGTTTAAATAGTCGAAATTTTTTTAATTATATGATAGACAGAAGAACGGTGGCGTCTACAATAGCTGCTAGAGAACGGAAAGGAAATCAGAGAGAAGGCCACAGAGAGAAAGATAGATTCTGAAAGAGGGAAGTTTGGAAATCAAAGTCATCGAAGGCAGTCGATATGTTTAGCGCGACAGCGAAAAAGATTTATCAAAATGCCAAAGAGTGGTGGA
>SEYY01020769.1:82500-90000 GCA_009176605.1 Armadillidium nasatum | reverse complement strand
TGCAGTTACGTTCGTTGCGACATTACTTTTTTCCGTAGTATTACTCCCATTATCCTGATTAGCAGCCATTATTATGTTGGATGTGTTAACCCTTCCTCTATAGGGTCTTTCATGCACTATGTGGTTATTCAAGGCTGTTACTGGTACCGGTGAAGCACTGCCGTCCATATCGTTTTCGCTTTGACTATTCATTGGCCAGTCAGAACTATCGTTAACTGCCGAATGATTCTCTGAGCTGGAACAAGCTCCTTCTTGAGATGGGTCAGTGCAGCTCGAAGATAAACTCACAGCTTCTTTGCTCAAACTCTTTTGCTTTATAAACAAACGCATTAATGAAAAGTTGTTAGCATCGACAGACCTTGTACTACTTAACTGACTAGACCGAAGACTGTTTTGCAAATCATATACTTTTACACAATGACCAGATGTTTCGAGAGAACGTCTCATTAACGACCTTCGCATTAGGTTTGGCATGCTATTACTTTTGTTTTCGTGTTGTTGAGATTCTACTCTACTTAACTGCGACTGTTGCAAAACTTTATCAGTTGCAACAGGAGATTGGTCAGAGTGTCTACTAGCTTGCGTTTGAGAGGATTCAGGAGTGCGAGATTGGGAAGAACGGCGACTAACTCTTGACCAAGTTGTATAAGGCTGATCTGAAAAAGTCATATTTGGAGCAGGGCTACGACCCTCGAGCCTTTCGGTTGACCAAGTACCACTACCAGTTCCATCACTTTCTGCTGTTAAATGAAAAAGAAGAACGATTAAAAATCAAACTTTAATTAACCATGACGGAAAGTAAGGTTTATGCTAAAATTCATTACATAGTTAAATGAGCCTTTAGTAATAAATTCTTTATTCTTTTCAAACTACAAAAATGTAATAACCAGTATTTATATATATATATATATATATATATATATATATATATATATATATATATATATATATTATATATATATATATATATATATATATATATATATATACTGCTGAGATTCGAACCCTGACCTCTAAGATGGTAAGACATTGCGCTAATCTTATGTATTATAAATTTTATTCCAAGGATTATGTGGTATATATATATATATATATATATATATATATATATATATATATATATATATATATATATATATATATATATATATATATATATATATAATATATATATATATATATATACCTGGTTCTTGGTAATCCGAATCCGAATACTGGACGAATGAGCCTTCAAAAGCAATAGTGTAATTATTTTTGTTCGCTTGACAAGTGAGAATGAGGTCTTCGTGAATACTGTCACTGTCCAAGGAATCGACGCTAAAACTAGGAGGGATATGTGGAGGTTCTTTAAGAGGAGAAAAGAGAGGACCAGACTGGTATAAAGAGACGTCACCACTAACTCCACTGTATTCTTCCTCTATTTCTTCGTCATGTTCCTCCTCCTCAAAGGTCTGAATATTTTGTTGATCAGGGTTTGATTGGTCAATATCATTGAGGTTTTCCTCTTGTGGTTGTTGTTGCATCTGATATTGTTGCTGTTGTTGCTGATTATGTTTTAAAAGTTTCTGATGAAGACGCTCCTGTTGCTGTAGGTGGAGGCACCTATTATGATGTTGGGGAGACCGAACCATTTCCGAGTGGTCGATCATGGAACCCGACACGCTACTGTAAATATCTTCTTCATTTCCATCCTAATTAAAAAAAAAAAAAATACAGGAAGTTATTAATAAAACATAAATTACAGTTACTAACGTATTTAACAAAGAATAAGCAATTGTGAGCATATAGGGAATAAATTTACCTCAGAGTAATAAATATTGAAAGAACCCTAATTCAAATGAACTTAAAACATTACTAGCTTGAATACAAAATTTGAAGTTGAATAAAATAAATAAAAAGCAAATGCATCAAACTATCAACCTTTACTCAGTTTAGTATTATGTCATGAAACCATACATTCTATTTTTATTATTTTGTGTCGTTTCTCAAAGGAGGTTAATTAGATTGTCTTTATATAATTGAAAATTAAGGCTATATATATATATATATATATATATATATATATATATATATATATATATATATATATATATATATATATATATATATATATATATATATATATATATATATATATATATATATATATATATATATATATATATATATATATAAACCCTGTAAATCAGTGCAAATATTAGGTAAAGAGAGAAGCTGATGAATATCTTCACTTCGAAAGTCGTCCATGTCAATTTCTGCAAGATTGGCATCAATGTTCCTGGACAAAGTCTCGTAGGACAAATGTGTCTCGTCGGTCGAAGGCTGCAGAACGGAGACGCGCGTCGATCCATCGCGGTGGGAGTCTTTGCTGTAACTCTCGCGGTACCTTGGGACAGGCATGCTGGTTAGTAGCATAGGGAAAGGGTAGAAGGATAGTAAAAAAGAGAAAGAAAACAGAAGCAATCAAAGTATAAGTGAAGAAATAAAAGTTAATAATAATAATAATAATAATAATAATAATAATAATAATAATAATAAGTAATAATAATAATAATAATAATAATAATAATAATAATAATAATAATAATAATAATAATAATAATAATAATAATAATCAATAATAATAATTATATTTGTCAGTTAGATATAAAAGGAAAAAATTAATCGTATTAAAAGCATCAGAATTATTTTTAGAAAAGATTTATTAGAGGAAAAAGGAAAGCGTGCCAAGGTTATTAGCAAAAAGAAAAATAAATAGAAAACTATATATATATATATATATATATATATATATATATATATATATATATATATATATATATATATATATATATATATATATATATATATATATATATATATATATAACCGACCGGGGCCCCGCCCCGGCCAAAAATCAGGGAAAACCGGGGTTTGCCAGCCGGGGTTAAAATGGCAAATTATACTTAAAAAAAATTTTTTTTTTTTTAATTTTCAGCCGATTCTGCTGAAATTTTCAGTTATATAGATTTTTTACCGGTAAGAAAAGTCCATTTCTAGCGTTTTTCCGAGTCTATTACGGTTAAAAGTTTTTTTTTTTTTTTTTTTTTTTTTTTTTTTTTTTTTTTTTTGTTGAAATTTTACCCTTTTTCAATTGAATGGCGGTGCCAAACCACTTTTTAGAATGAGCTGAAAGTTGGACTTTTTATTCAAAATTTGGGACTACAAAAGCTTCTAATAGACTTTTGTTCCCAGAGTTATAGAAAAAATGTTATAAGCCAAAAACTGACCAACTATAGAAAAAAAAATTTTTTGAACTAAAAAAATCCACCTTTTCAAACAAAAATTAAAAAAAAAAAATACAACTATAACATTTCTTATTTTTGGTGGATGTATAGAGGAGGGGATGGGGCTACAAATTCCTCTATATACCTTATTCGATGCGATTCGTTGGTTTCGAGATATAGCCTTCAAAAAGGTCCATTTTTGACCAAATTTCAAAAATTCCCAAAGTTTGAGAGGCTATATCTCGCTTCAAACAAATAGCATTTTAATGCACTAAATAAATGTTGTTGCCCTGTCCCTCCTCTAAACAATATCCACAAATAAAAAAATTAGTAGGTAGCTTTTTTTTTTAAATAATTTTTCCTCCAGAAGGGTACGATTTTTGCAAATTTTTTTTTCAAGTGCTTATAACTTTTTTCTAAACGTGATATCAAAAATCTATTCCCACCAATGCAAGAAATTGGGGCTAAGATTATTCAGTTAAATTTACAGCTCATGTGGACCAGTGGTTTGAACCCAGTTATTCATTTTTTTCAACTTTGGGTCCAAATAACTTTCAAACCGTTATAGACACAAAAAAATGCTCGAAATCAACTCAGAACTTTGTGAAAAAATGCATATACCTTGAAAATTTCAGCTCAATCAGTCAAATAATAATAAAAAAAATTTTCAAACAAAATATAAGAAAATTAAGATTTTTTTCCTTTTCTATTTCTTTTGACCGCTCCTTTTCTGCTAGTGAATGTTCATCTTTGTTTTTTGATTTTAGATACTCCATAAAGATTTGGTTGAAAATTTTTTTACTTGTGACAGCCGGAGGTTCTCTTCTAATTTTCTGACTGCAGATGTTAAATTTAGCTATTTCGAGCCTACCCTAAAACATTGTTAAATACACCCATACTGCTGAAGCTCATCTTTTAGCCATATTGACTGAAAGTATAAACAAAAAAATAATTTTGAAATAATGTAGCTAAATTATACAAGTTTGATACATAGCAATAAAATAACAATGATATGTATAAATACAGGTTAATATTGATAATTTTATATTTTACATTTTTTCAAACTTTACCTTAGGGTCTTACCTAGGTAAACCTGTTGAATCACTATTATGAATTAGAAATTTTTTATTTTTTTTAATTTTTGTACTTTTTTAAACTTTTACTATACAAAACTGTAATTTTCTGAAAAATTTTTCGGAGAAAATGCATATAATCATTAATTTAAGTGAATGTTGGCTATTCTACTCCTTCCTTACAATTAAATAAACCTCAAATAAATTTATATCTAATTTTCTTAACTTAAAATTTTTCTTTTACAAATTTTAGGCAACCCCGGCCAGAGCCCCAACCCGGCCCCGGCCCCGGCCCCGGCCAAATTCCGCCCCGGTCGGTCCCTATATATATATATATATATATATATATATATATATATATATATATATATATATATATATATATATATATATATATATATATATATATATATAATACGCATAAAATACATATAAACTTTGGTATCTGAATGTCTTTAAAGTTGCAGTAAGACAGAACGCATTACGTAATTGGATGAGGTATTTTTCTTTCTCAAAAATTGGGACAAAAATAAAATAAATAAATAAATAAATAAAAAGACAATAGAACAAAAGTCTTCCTAAAAACAATCATCTTTTAAAGGAGTTTATGAAACGAAAATCTAATATCTCAAAATTATTTCATTTTCTCTAATTAGGGAAAAGGTCTGAGTGAGAAGCTCAAATTTCGCACGGGAAAAAAATATATTCGTTATAACGATCTAAAAAATATTTATTTCTTTATTTTTTTTTTTAATATTGAAAATACAGGAAAAGGAAATAGAAAATAAAATATATAAGACCCTGGATCGGTGTTCTGAGGCGCCTTCGGGTTTTCTTTACGCCACCCAAGTTGCTTGCTCTTTATTTAAATGCTCGTTAAGCATTTATATGGAAAAATCAATAAAGGGTACGAATATACAAAATAAATAAGTAAATAGTTAAAAGAAAACTCATTGAAGAAGCTGCATCATCGAGTCTGAAGTAAAAAAGAAGCGACAGAAATATCCGGAAGTGTATGTAAATTCTAAAGGTAATGAAACTATACCAACGTGTTTTGTTTAAAAGAAACCTATAATAATGACGTTCTGATGCTTTAAAAGATAAAAGAATATTTAAAGAAAGAACCAAATACACATAATCGTTTATAAATTAATTTGCAACACCATTAGTCAGGCCTGGACTATAAGCATCATTTGATATTTTCTTCCTTATTGTAAAGGAAGGAAAACCGCATACTATTATTTAAAAAATAATTCTTTTTAAAATATGATAAATCACCAGCATTCCACTTAGTACTATATAATACAATGCAATGGACATCTGTCGAGTAGGAATCAGTTGAAAATAGTTACTCTCACTAAACCCATCGCATATTCCAATTTAACTTAATACATAACCTAATAATACATAATACAAACTGCAACTATACTTCTTTGAAGTATCTGATTCCACCTCTTTTAAATAACTAACCGATTATAACTCGTCTCAAAAGCATTAAATGCAACTCAGTTTCAAATTCCTATGAAGATGGCGGCTTTTCATTGTATTAATTCATGTTATAACAAGAAATTTAATCATCATCACGTTAATTTTCAGATTAGTTTCTAGGTTCAAGATACATTCAAATAAATAAATAATACTGACATTTTTAAACATAGAAATAAATATTTGAAGATTAGATAATCAAATTTTAACCCCGAAGAGAGCAGTATCTGGTAGTATAAGTTATGTTTGGATAGGAAGGGGGTGCAGAGATTTTGTATCTTTATTTAAGAAAATCTTAAAGTACAAATTGTGTTTGTACAAACAACATTTTATCGAAAACATAACTGAAGAGTCGTGTGATTCATTGAAAATATACAATGAAACATAGTAATATATATTATGGTAACAATTAAGAAAGAAAATATAAGTTATAATTAATTAACAGTCGATTATTTGTTATACTAAAAGAAGAAAATAAAATGAAAAATTTACAATTATTCATTTACAAAGACTTTAGGTGTGAAAAGGTAACTGCTTCAAAAAGGTTTGTAGGATTTTATTACCTAAAATTAGTGGTTGAATTTCTGTCCAAGCACGATCAATTCATTTGGTGATAAACTTGCAGTAAAAACCACCTCTTTTACCTTGATGTAATATCAAAGTTCAATGAAAAAATGCAAGATAATTCTATAAAGAGATTATAATTATGCAAAGTCAAACAATTATTTTGTGATTTTAAAAGTTAAGTCATTCAAAACTTCGCTGGGTCGTAAAAAGTTTACTTCTATTCAAAGATGCTATCCTTAGGAAAAAAAAATAAAGAAAGACTTTTTCAAATGTTACCATAATTATCAATGTAGGTCACCTTAAAAAATAATAATAAGGATTTTAAATATAAATTCGATATTCAAGATTTGAAATTCCAATAAGGACTATGTCACAATACGTTGCATGGAAGACATGGACGATTTGGATCTGGAAAACCAAGCAGAAACTATTCAAGTGAAGAAGAAACCAAGAATTTAAATAACAAATTACTGTGGCAATTGGACAAATAAAAAGTATTATTAAAAACTATCCCGAAATGTATAAAACACAAAACCATTTATTTCTGGCCTTCCCAAAACAATCGATAGCAGAAGCAGTTATTGAGTTGTACCAACATTATCGTATTTAACTACAGTGATCGATTATATCTCAAAAATAATGTAGACCTCAGATTAAAATTAATACAATCTTGAAATGTGTGTTCAATCCCCTAAAAGAAAATCTGCCTCATCCATCACATTAGATAGACAGTAAATACTAACTATATTAAGATATTCGTGGCAAATTACAATTCGATGTTTTAAATTTTTTTTAAAATAATAATAATAATAATAATAATAATAAAATAATAATATTAAACTTTGTCATTAAATTTCAATTTTTATAATTTTATATATATATATATATATATATATATATATATATATATATATATATATATATATATATATATATATATATATATATATATATATATATATATATATATATATATATATATATATATATATATATATATATATATATATAGTACGTGTGTGTGATCTAAATTTTTTCCTTAATGAGAAAGGACTAATTTATAAGTTATAAAAAGAAAAAGTTCAGGCACTTACTCATAGTCAAGAAGC
>SEYY01020769.1:75000-77500 GCA_009176605.1 Armadillidium nasatum | reverse complement strand
GACGATTTGGGGTAATCCCGTTATTGGCGCAGTTGTTTATGAATTTTTTATTAATAATTATAAATAAAAAAACTCACGTTACGAAGGAATTGATCAAAAAAATTAATGCAACATTGGCAATATATGTCAGTCCGTGAAGTCTTTAATATGAAAATATAAAAAAAGTTTCACCAGTGTTTGCAAAGGGCATCTCACAAGCTGGCCAATATATATATATATATATATATATATATATATATATATATATATATATATATATATATATATATATATATATATATATATATATATATATATATATATATATATATATATATATATATATATATATATATATATATATTATATATATATATAAATGAATAGGACTCGAGGTCACAAGACGAGTGCGTGTGTATATCTGTTATAAATTCGCACTAAAAGAAATTGGGCACCGAATGGGAGGCCCTTAAATTGAAGAAAATGGATACAAAATAAATTTCTCGTAGTTAATTTTGAATTTATAAGAATAAATAAATAAGTAAACTATGAAGATTGCTAGAAGTAATTTTCATTTAAGATATTTATTTTAAATAATAACTGGTCGTTTCGGGCCTATATATATATATATATATATATATATATATATATATATATATATATATATATATATATATATATATATATATATATATATATATATATATATATGGCCAGAGTGCATTATTAAGGGGCCGTTCATAACTCAAAAACTACTAATCGTACATTAAAATGGATTATATTTTTAAAATCCTTGTCGAATTTTAGGTAAGAAAAACTGGGAAATAAAAAATAAATTCTTATAATAAATTTTTTTACATAAGAAAATTTTACTTTTTTGTAAGCGTCGCAAGAATCGTACGCTCGCCAATGTCACTTTTTCTTAAATTTTTTAGAAATTTGAAAAAATGGTGAATAACCCAAATCGTCGACAGGAAAAGTTGTCGATATCATCATCACTCACGGGTCGGGGGGTAAGGGGGGCAGAGCCATCCGTAGAAAATGCTTAATTTTTTAAATATTTAAGTGGTTCATTTACGACAACCACACCGACTGTGTTATAAAACGCACTGGCATCAAATTTTTTGCCGAAACATTTTAAACATTTTTTTCAATATTTTTTTTATTTTATTTAATTTTTTAAACATTTTTTTATAGTTTTCTTACTGCAAATGACCCAAGGATTTCAAAAATATAATCCTTTTTATGTCGGTTAGTAGTTTTGAAGTTATAAACGGAATACTGAGGTGCCTCAGAACACCTAACCTATATATATATATATATATATATATATATATATATATATATATATATATATATATATATATATATATATATATATATATATATATATATATATATATATATATATATATATATATATATATATTATATATATATATATATATAATTATATTTAATTTAATTATTTTTTTTTTTTTTTTTTTTTAAAAAAACAAAAATTGAAATATGTATATTTTCTTAAATTTTTTTCAAAATGTTCGTACTAAAATCTATAAAGGAAGGTTTGCATTTCTTTTGCAAACCATTTTTTCAGAATAGACTCGCGCAGCAATCAGGCATACACAATTCTCTTGCCCCCTTTTGCAAAAGTTTTGCAAACCACATACACTATTTTCTTCGTTTCGAAAAACTAATCAAAATTGTATAACGTTTTTTTTTATTTATTTATTTTTTTTACATTACACAGCGCTTCATTTGGAGTGTTATTATTATAAGATGCAATTTATTAAATATTTAATCTAAATTAAATTTTAAATAAAAAGTAATAAATAACAATTGTACACTAGCTGGTTTCTATATAATGGTAGTTGCACAAACCTGCAACCAGGTGACGAGCCATCCCTGATATATATATATATATATATATATATATATATATATATATATATATATATATATATATATATATATATATTATATATATATATATATATATATATATATAATATGGGCGTCGTCAGGGGGGCAGCTTACCCCTAGAAGTTATTACTCTTAGTGAGGGTTTATAAAGCGTTTCCTTGTTGTAAAGCTGACCCTACTTGGCTTGCTTGAAATAACGAAATAAATACCTTACTTGATCTATCTAGATTTGACTTGGCTTACTTCTATTATGTCGAATTTTAATAATAATACTGACGCACACTTTGCATGATGAAAGACCCAGACCCAGCTCCTCGACAAGATATGGGGCCAGTTTTCGGAGCTGGATATTTCAGTGGATGACAGTCACGAAAATAACATTGGTAGATATGTTGGAGAGTCATCTATGATTTCGACTGACAAAAACAGTCACTGAAGGATTGTTGGATTCCACCGAAAAGCTATAATTTTTTTGAAGATGCTACCCTATTAAAGAGGAAATTCAATCATCAATGGTTGGAGACATATTCTCTTGGCTGGCATACTCCAAGCACCTAAAGGGAGCATTTTGCAAGTTTTGTTTTATTTCCACCAAATA
>SEYY01020769.1:47500-55000 GCA_009176605.1 Armadillidium nasatum | reverse complement strand
TAAAACAGTCCAGTTTATTAGAGGAAAAGGGGAAGTACTCAGTAAGGCATGAAGGGAAACTTTTATCTATATATATAAAAAAAAAAAAAAAAAAAAAAAAAAAAAAAAAAAAAAAAAACTGAATGACAATCTCATATGTAAAAAGAATTTGGGACAAGTTACGCAAGTATGAACGGAAGAAACTCCCTTTTTTTTTCTTTGCATAACTTACAAAAATTACAAGATTTAAAAAAAAAAAAAAAAATTTTTTTTTTTTTTGCGACAAAAAAGTAATATTTGAATAAATCTAGACTTTCAACTTATAGTTAATAAATAAAGCAAAAAATTTAGAGGTATTTTTACTAGTGTGTCTATGTATATTTTATTTACTTTTCTTTGTATGAGGTTCTAGGTAGAGTCTGTATACCTAGGCTCCACATATGGAATCGACTCGACGCCCTCAATCAAACAAGTGAGCAAGTCACTACCGTTATGCTGTGGTAGACTATATATATATATATATATATATATATATATATATATATATATATATATATATTATATATATATATATATATATATATATATATATATATATATATATATATATATATATATATATATATATATAATAATATATATATATATAATAATAATAATAATAATAAAAGGTTTAAGCTAATAATAAAGATACCAAATACTCATTTAATACAAAGTGAACGTTTCAAATCTTATCTCGGTCTGTCTTAAACACAAACTAAATTTTACAAATTTCTATATTGAAATACAGTCAAAATATATAAATTCATTAACTATATATAAAATATATATATAATAATAATTACAATATAAATAATAATAATAATAGTTATAAAATTGATATTTAAGTAATATAAATAAAAACAAAATATAGTTAATGAATTTATATTTTGACTATTTTAAAATAGAAATTTGTAAAATTTAGTTTGTGCTGAAGACGGACCGAGATAAGATTTGAAACGTTTATGGTATATTAAATGAGGACAGTATGTGGAAATCTTTAGTATTGGATTTAACTCCTTTTCCTCCCTACTGTGTCCACTCATAGTACCTCTTCGCATACCCTTCGTCATTTACTCTTTTCATATGTACAAACCACAGTAGTTGTCCCATCTCAATGAGAATCAGTTTATTTTCCGCATCAACAACACCCTTCTTATATCATTGTTCCTTACTCTATCCACTCTCGTCCCTCCCACAATCGTTCTCAACACCCTCATTTCACTAGCCTGTATTTTACTTTTTTCTCTAGTGTTAAGAGCCCACGTTTCATGTCTATAAGTTAGTACAGGTTTTAAAATAATCGTATATATTATTTTTTTCACTTTTCGGGGAACGTGACTATATCCCTATGTAACGGGAACAACATCTTGTCGATTCTATGATTTAATTCCAGGGTCATATCATTCCCTATTTCAAAACAAATTCCGAGATATTTAAAATGGTCAACTTGTTCAAGTACACCATCCCCCAACGCAATACCCAGCTCTTCCTTTTCTGTACTCACCATCATAACTTCCATCTTTTCCCTGCTCACCTAATTCCCATAGCTGTCAACATTTCATCCTATGCATCGACGAAATTCTGCAAAGCTCTCTCCGTTTCAGTGACCAAATGTAGGTCATCAGCATAGCCAAGAATTACATAATTCGTCCCCCTCTGCACCAATATATCACAATAATCCATGAAGATTATTAAGAGAATTGAAGAAAGTACACTATCTTGCTTGTAACTTTAAACAAATCATCGCTATTCATCTGTGTATTTATTTTTCACACAATTATTAATATAGCTGCTTTTATAGCTCTGATCAGCCTGTCCGGTACCGCATCATCTTCTCTCCCCAAGATATTCTACAAAATTTTTCTTGGTACTTTTCCAAGTCGATGAAGGCCAGATCAGCTTTTCCATTAAATTCTCAGTTCTTCTCACAGATTTTTAATGTAAAAATAAGGTTGATAGTCGACCTTTTTTGTCTGAATCCATACTCGTCCAGCAGTTTTCTATTATTATTCTCAATCTATTTTCTATTATTATTCTCAATCATCTCTCCGAAATCCTTTCATATACTTTTGCAATATACAGCATCAGGTCAATCCCCCTGTGATCCCTACAATCTGTCGTCACCTTTCTTAAATATTAAATATTAGCGATCTATTCCACGCTTCCAGTTTTTTTTTTTCCTCGTCTCAGCACTTATTTACGATTTGCGTAACCCAATGAATTCCATCTTCACTAGTACTCTTTAATATCACTGCGGATATCATATCTTCATCAGGGGCCTTACCATTTTTCATTTTATCCAATGCATAGGCAACTTCCTCCCGTGTTATCGACTATCTCTCAACCACTTCTAACATCTCTTTCAGATTGGTATATTTAGTAGATCATCAAAATAGTTTGTCCATATTCTATCGATATCAGTTGGGTTCGTGATCAATTCTCTCTCCTCGTCCTTCAGTGCGTAAGCTGGAAGCGTTGAGCCTATCCCATAATTTTTACCACACTTTGTATCAGTTTTCTCGCACCTAAGAGATTTGCCTTCAGGCCCTCCCCTATTTTTCCCCATGTGTTTTCGTTTTCTCCCCCTCTTTACTCTGTCAGCTTCTCTTCTTGCGTTCACATATTCCTCTCTCTCCTCGTCTTTATCCATTTTCTAAAACAGGTCATATTTCTTTTAAAGTTTTTTTGACATGATCGTTCCACCAAGCTGTTTGCTTTTTCATCCTTCCGTATGTAGTTTTAACCTTCACAATCTGCTCCATCAGAGCACAGTGAAAAGCCATCTAGCCCTCCTCCATACTCCCGTCCGATATCCCATCTCTTCTCCTCTCGCCAAACTTAATCTGAAATTTAACTCTGCAAGGAGAGTCCTGCAGGTTCTCGACCATGAATCTTTTTCTAGGTCTGCAGTTTAGCGATTTCGGTTTTTTTTATTCTTAATTTTTCCACAACCATCCGGTGGTCAGAGTAGCTTGATACGGATGGTACCTCGAACAGTTTTTTATTGTTTGTCGCTTGTCAACATCAAGTCAATCATCGATTTCTCCTCATATCTCTGTCAAGTATAGTTACACCTATACCACGTCCATCTATGATTTTCTCCGTGATCATAAGTGTTTATTATGCTCATGTTGTTTTGCACACAAAAATATATTACGCTGTCACCTGAAACATTTCTTCCTCCTATACTAAAAGTTCCTATTACTCTCTCGATTCCAAGTCGATCTTGTTCAATATGTCCATTTAAATCTCAAAGTAATACCACATTACCATGGTACGATCCTCCATTCTTAATGCTTTACAACTCCCGGTAAAATTTCTTCCTCTCTTTCATCTGTCTTCCCTGCTGATGATGCTTAAGTTAATTAAGTCAGTCTTCACTGCGAAAGACAAGATTCGGTCGTTTATTTGTTCCACATAACACAACTTGTGCCAACTCTAGTGAGGGAATCGTCCCCACGTCGTGTTTACATTACTGTAAATCAACTGGTAGTCATGGAATAGCAATTTCGTACATCTCCCATGCAATCTAGTTGCACACACTCCCAGTACATTTATCTTCCGTTCCTCCATCAACAACATCATCTCTTCCTCCGATATAATATATATATATATATATATATATATATATATATATATATATATATATATATATATATATATATATAATATATATATATATATATATATATATATATATATATATTAGAGGATATAATTAGAGGATATAATTATATAATTACGAGTTTTTTCGAGAAAAAAAAATTCTTTTTTCCCTTTGTTATAAATTACCGCTGGAGATTTACATAATAATTTAAGCTCAAAAAGATTATTATTATTATTATTATAATTGTTATTATTATTATTATTCGTGACCCATATTTGTGAAGAAGATTCCGATTTACATTCTTTTCTTCTATTTAATTGTTCATTCCTGAGATTCTCTTCCTGTTTGAAGTCCGAAATTCATTAAATAATGACTACATACTTTTTTTTTTTACATTCCCCACCCCCTTCCTCCCTCCTCCCTTACTTCTGAAGACACGCCTCCTTCAAACATATTTCACAGTTTTCATACCTTGACGAAACGGGTATGACTTTTTTGTATTTTTTTATATTTTGAGTTATTATTATTATTATTATTATTATTATTATTATTATTATTATGGGGAATTAATTAAATCATGGAGTCAAACTTGTTCAGAACACTTTTTATTACGATAACTTTTTAAATACTACTATTACTAATAATAATGATCAGTACGGGGAATTGAACCATAGAGAAAAATGTGTTTAGAACACCCATTATTACGATAACTTCTTCAATACTTCTACTACTACTACTACTACTAATAATAATAATAATAATAATAGTAATAATAATGGGATTGATCCCTTTGAAAGTCAGAAGAATACATCAAAGAAAATGGATGCCTTAAAACTTGAGTAATGGTTTTTCATACGATAAAAAGTAAAGCCTATTTCTAAATCTATAATGCGTGTTTCATCTTTCAAAAATTGGATTTTCAGACCTAAAATCTATACACAACCCTTTCTATTATATATATATATATATATATATATATATATATATATATATATATATATATATATATATATATATATATATATATATATATATATATATATATATATATATATATATATATATATATATATATATATATATATATATATATTAAACGATATTCTAGTGAAGAGAGAGAGGATAGCAAGAGCTTACTGGAGATTTTGCTTTAAGATTGTTGAGTTATCTTCTTCCTTATAATTTAACTAGTAATGCTTCCTCTAATACTTAATCCCTCTATGCATTTATTTACCTAAATCTGACATCAGGATGGAATCTCTCATTTTTTTTCCGTTTTAATGTCTTTCTACAAGACTTTCACCTCAAAACTACTTTACTTCAACACCCAATTAATAAAAGACGCTACACTTTTTTTAAGTTCGTCTCTTTTGCGATCTTTGTTCATCATTCATTTTAATGTTCACGTCTTTTTCTGGCACAAATCAAAGAAAATAATCAGTCAAATTCCATCATGCATCAATTTTTAAAAGAACATTGTTCTATTTAAAAGTTATTACCCCATTTTGCATCAACTACCAAATTCCAAATTTCAGAAATTCGTATTTTCTTAACATTCATACAAATATTCCCATCTCCTTATGCTATTAAAAAAATCGGCTATTTTTAACATTAAAATAACTAATACTACTACTAATAATAATAAAAATAATAATAGCACAGTACGAAAGAATTATAGAGCGTTAATTATATATAGTAGAGAAGTTTTGATTATTTACATCGTAAAGAAAAGAAGGGGAGGAGGTTAGTCTGGGCAAAGATCCAACGAAGGAGGAGGTCCTTCGGATGCTTTTGCTTCGTATTGAACAAGTTCTGCTGCAGTGGCTTCTTTGTGCAGTATTGAAAAAAAATAAAAATGCGGGAATATTTGGGATAATATTTTACGGCAATTTTTTCTTACTTTAATATATATATATATATATATATATATATATATATATATATATATATATATATATATATATATATATTATATATATATATATATATATATATATATATATATATATATATATATATAATTATTTTAAGAGAGTCCTGCCTGATGCACTGTCTATTTTTTTCATTAATTTCTGAAACATTCGCGGTCTGCACTACTCCAATATCCACTTTGTTGAACATCACCTCTCTTCTTCTAGACGTCACCTCTTATTCTTGGCCGAAACTCAGGTGTTTGAGAGTTCTGATAGCAAACTCTATTTTGTTTCCTCTTACTGTCTCTATTCTCAATTTTCAGGCTAAGGCGCTTGTTGAGCATATGCGCGCAACGATGTCGTTTGTTCTCGTGTCTCTAATTTGGAATTTTCCAAATTTTTCACCTTATGGCTCAGGCTCTCTTGCCATTCTACGACTAATTTCATTTGTTCTGTTTATTTATCCCCTAATCCTACTGAATATCCTAAATTATTCGACTATTTAAACTCAAAAATAATCAGTCACATTTCTTCTTCTTCTCCTTTCTCAATGATCATCATATTAGGTGATTTCAATGTTCACCACCGCCAATGGCTTTCTTCTAGCTCTCATGATACAGCTGGTGAACGTGCCTTCCATTTTGCAATCCAACTAACCTCTGATCTTTCAGGTATTTCAAATTGGGGCAGAGAAAACATGGTTCTTTTCAATGACTCAAAAACTCAGTTCCTTCCATCTCTCCACAATTTTCCACACAACTATGATAACTTCTTCGAAAACACTCAACTCAAACCTTCATCTGTTCTTAATATTCTTAATATTTCTCGTGATCTTTCTTGGAAAGATCACATTACTTCTCTTTCTAAACAAGCTTACTAAGAGGTTGGTTGTTCTGATGCGCCTTCATAATTACTTCACGCCCACTCACAGTTACTTGCACTCTGTAGGGGTGTTGTTCGTCATATAGCTCTCCATGAGAAGGTGGAGTCTAGGGCTTTTTGTCTCATTAACTCTCTCCAATCCACTTTCAGCCCGTCGAATTGTTGCGTGACTTTCTCTCTTTACTATCGCTATTAAAACGGACATTGCTATTTTGAACTCTCTCGTCGCATATCCCCTCCATTGAGAAGAGCTCGTGCGACACGCCTTTCTACACAGTCTCATCCTTTCTCTGTCTAACTCTCAGACCTCAGACTTAACCGCTATGCTCAATCTTACATATACTCTATTGGTAAAGTCTGGAACATACCCCCTTTATCTGTTTTCCCAACCACCTTTGACTTGCATACTTTCAAACGCCGTGTATCTGGACATGTCGGACCTCCATCGACAAGATAGTGTTTTTTCAACTCCATTGGAATTTGGTAGGCTTTCTGCCTTTGCTCACTGGAGAATTTTTTATTTTATTTTATATTTTTTTAAATTCAACTTAAGCTGTCGTCATCCGAGAAGAAATTAAAGAATTATTATTTGATAAATCAAAATTATTTAAAAGTGATTTGCAAGCACCTTAATTATTCAGACGAGCCTCAAATGGGCCTACACAGACGCAAGCTACCAAAACTGCGTTGATTTTGGAACACACGTTTCCTATGAATAATAAAATACAAATAAAAATACATACATAAATTATGTAATGCGAAGTGGTGTTTTTAGCACATATTAGTTATTAACCAGTAGAAGTATGGCAATTATGTACTTTTTTGGAAATACTAAAAACTGATTGAAAGTTTTGTTTATTTAAAAAAGAAAATAGTCTTAAAGTATTTGAGCTTCACCTATCCCCTAAATAATTATTACCAAAGTTTGTTATTACTTTATGAAGATAAACCAAAATTTACCTAAACCAACAAGGTTTTTATTTGAACTATTTAACGAGAAACAAAATAAAGAGATTATTATTATTATTATTATTATTATTATTATTATTATTATTATTATTATTATTGCTGTTGTTG